>JAHLJT010002406.1:179341348-179469814 GCA_031308135.1 Acheta domesticus
CGGAAAATCGATTTCGAGATTTCAACGAAAATATACGTTTTGGAGTCCTGATAACTGAAAAGTGTTTTTTCAAAACGCCCGTCCGTCGATCAAAGTAGCAATTTTCTTTGAAAAATTTGGATCGTTTTTTAAGAAAATGGCGTTTAAGCTCTACTGCAAATTCGAAATTTAAAATCTCGTTTTCATAGAAAGTTTTTGAGTTTTCGTAAACTACATTAGAAGTCATTTAAATCACTTTGACTCCACATATTCTGTGGCGGCATGATGTAGCAGCGCCTTGAGAAATCCATAACAAAAGCTTGTTTTTTTTTGTACTCTCTGGCACGCGCAGCGTGCGCCCAACCGCGCCCCCACCCCGCCCGCCCTCTCGCTGTCTTGGGTCCCATCCCTCTGACGCCCCCCTCGCCTGCTTTGGGAGAAATTTACAGACCATTCCCGCCGTCAAAGAGACCGCGACGGGGCCTTCTTCGCGGTGAATACACCCTTTGTATTCCGCCCCCCGCCCTCCTCTATAGCGAGTCTCCGCGCCAGCGCGTTCCTCGCCGCCACGCCTGTCGCGCTAATTCAAGTAAGTTCCAACCCTTTACCATGCAATAATTGCTCCCAGGAGATGTCACCCTCCGATGGATGCAGCTGCGTTTCGGTAGACAGAGATAGCCAGAGAGAGAAAAACCTAAGGAAATCACCAAGAAATCACGAACCACGACTCGTCAAATTATTTCTGCGACGCAGTAGGTCCGACCAATGACAATTTTCCAAAGTAGGTCAGCGAGCCCAGACGAACTTAAGAGGGGGGAGATCCGAAGAGGAGGACGGTTTCCCAAAATCCCGAAGTAAAAAAGAAAACACTGGTGAAGTAGTCGCGAGCGAGTAAACACGAGAGCAGCCTCCGCGGGAGAAAACACTTGTGAAGTAGGCGCGAGAGGAGACACTTAAGAGTTAGTTGCGAGAGAGCGCTTCATGCCTGGTCGTGGAAGCCGTGAATCAGTTTTTTTTGTTCGGAATATTCGACGAAATAGTAAACTCGTTGCTCTAATTAGAGCGTACGAGTATACAAGGCGTACGAGTTGCCTAATTCGAGCGTTCGCGAATACCATGATCCGGCTTCTGGTCCGCGCCCGCAATTAAATGCTCCCCGCATCGCGCGTCCGAGTCGTGATGAGGGGCGACTCCCGACCCCTAATAGCGCATTGTGTAGGTGGAGAGGAGACCCTTCGCTTCCTTGTGGTATCCAGCGGCCCGCAGGAGGCGTCCGCCCCCGTTCAACATTGCAGCTCATCGCAGGCCAACGCTCGTCGAAGACGCCGAGGCCATCGACCGCGTCCGGCCCACGCCCGTACGCGCCTGCACAATAGATAAGACTCCTACCGCATGCCCGCGCTTTGCGGCGTCCCGCCTCGAGACGAGACGGAGAATAATACCGACAATTCTCGAGTGTTTGTTTGTCTCTGTTTTTTCTTGTTAGAGTTAAGCGTGTCCGCACAGGGCATATTTTTTATTGTAACATAGTTGTCTTTAATTTTTTTTTCTCTTATCTTATTTACCGAGCTCCACTAGGTGAGGGTGCAATCCCACCTCATGGGATTTTTATGTAACTTCCCCGCCATAGGTCGGGAATCATGTTCTAATATTTTTGTTTTTATTGCCCAATACGGCTAATTATTTCAATGTAGTTTGTTGCCTCTGCTGCCCTCACTTCCCCCCACCGAGGAGCCGCGATCATGCTCTACCGAACCGGCTGCCGTTGCAATACAATAGTGTTGCTCAATACAATACATTACTGTTGCTCAATACAATAGTGTTTGCTCACAAATACAATACAATAGTGTTGCTCACAAATACAATAGGTCACAAATACAATTGCTGGAAAATGTGCGTATCGACGGTGTGAGATCTTTCAAACAAGTTAACATTGGGTATTTTTTGAAAAAACAAAAAAATACCCAAAATGAACTTTGCGTATTATTAAATAGTACAATTAGCACTAAATCCGGCTCGAAAATTTTGAAGAAAAAATTGGAGCCATTTTTGAGAAAATGGAGTTTGAACATTTTCTGGAAATACGGAACTTTGAGCTAGTTTTTCACAGAAAACGGTTGAGTTTTCGAGAAACTTTATATGGAATTATTTAAAGTGCGTACATGCACTCTAAATTAAAATTGTGATGAAATCGTTGCTAATATAAATAATAACGACGTGAGAGACAAAAAGATAATCGAAAAATTTACATTTTTGGAATATTTGAAAAAACAAAAAGAATATTGGACGCAACCCCCCGCAGAAAATCATACGTTTTGGCGCACAAGAGTCTGGGTCATCACATGAGTGAACCCCAAACCATGTATGGTCCATTACAGTGCATAAAAATATTTATAATTTTTATTTTGAAATTAGAAATGACATTTTGATTCGGATAATTGGGACCAGGTATTATACAGGGTGAGTCACGTAACTTTAGCACCTCTTGTAACTTTTGAACGGTTGGAGATCGTGTTTTTTGCAGTTGGTTGCAGTTGGTGATGCAGTTTTCACGGAAGTGAATGAGGGAATGGGGCTAATTGATATGTGTATTGATTTCTCTTTTATCACTTGTATTTTACGAGATTTGAGGTAACTTTGTTTTTTCAAATGTGACTATACAATTTTTTCAGTCTATCATGACAAGCGTAAAAGACGAATCCAAAGATATAAATATTGTTATATGTTAGATAAGCGAATTTTTGTGTAATTGTGATTTTTTTGCGGCTAGTGTTTAACGGATATTTTCCTTGTAACTGTCAGCCCCACAAGGTCACGCAGCGCTCCCCCAGCAAACGCGGGGTCGGGAAAGGGAAGGTATTTTAGTACTTGAGGATACGAAAAATATCACAAACCGGTTGCATTTTTTCCTGAACTCTCCTTTCCACCCTGATCCATTTTCAGATATTTTGTTTTTATCTTAGGGATTGAAAATACGGATTTGTCTTAAGTAGTATTTATTGAAATAAGATATTATTATATTCTTATTAACATAGAAATTGTTTGCTCAAAACACGCAATATTTTTTGTACAGTTTTAGTTATTTATTCTTATTGTGCTTTGTTTCAAGATCCCATTAATACGCATCTTATGAAACCCCATTAATGGAGTTGAAGTTATAAACAATTTTAATACGATACAACCTTATGACAAATCCTTATTTTCCATCCTTTAATTCCTTCAATCAAATAAAGTCGAAAATTCTGAAAATGCGGAAGGATGGAAAGCACAGTTCAGGAAAAAACTGCAATGGTTTTTGTGAATATTTGGAATATGTTTCGTATCTTCAAATCTCCCTCCCTAGACCGGGCGCGCGTTGCTGGTGGAGCGTTGCGTGACCTTGTGTGGTGGGACTATTCAAAATGTCCGTTAAACCCCCAGTCACAAAAATCAAAATTAATCAAAAAATGCTTATCTAACATATGACAATATGTACATCATTAGATTTGTTTTTTACGCTCGTCATGGTGGACTGAAAAAATATGTATAGTTCCATTTGAAAAAACAAAGTTACCTACAAAATCTCGTAAAATACAAGTGATAAAATAGAATTAATGCACGTATCTATTAGCCCCTTCCCCTCATGCACTTCCGTGAAAACTGCATTGCAATAACAATCAACCGTTCAAACGTTACAGGAGGTGCTAAAGTTACGTGACTCACCCTGTATATTATAATATTTACACATCATTAAAAATAAAAACAAACCCATTTATTTACTTCTTTTACAACCTGAAACAATATCCATCATTGCTTAATTGTGACTTCCCTTTCTGAACGTTTCCTATATTTAACAGCACTCTACAGAGCGGTAAACCAAGGGACTCACACTACGAATCGAAGCCGGGTTTGGGTACTTTTCTCTACATTATTTGCCCTCCGTAATTCAGTGTTGCATCTCTATCTGAGATAATTCGAATAGATTTGAAGCTGTGTACTTTATAATACCCGATTCATCTTACACTGTGACATTCACTCATATTTCTGAATCAGGTATGACTATGTTATGATAAAGAAAATACTTGTTAAGTGGCATTGTCTGTCCTAGTAATAACACATTTCCGCAATGTTACGTCAAGCCCTGGTCTGGTCTGTAGCGTTATTAGGAAGGAATACATTTGTTTTACGAGTATTTATAATGTATCCTAATACAAGTGCAGCGTTTTCTGTTTCAAGACTAGTTTGGTCAGTTGGAAGGACAAGACCAAACCTAAGGTTTGATGATCCGGGTAACGCCACGCGGCAGGCTGAGGTTCCGACGTTTCTACCGCCATGTCGCGATCTTCTTCAGACCTGTAATCTGTAATTGGTCTCCAGGGCTGTAAACCTAAGGTTTGTCTCCACCCAGCACCTCCAGGATTTCCTCTTTCGTCTTGCCTTTGGTTTCCGGCACCCACACCCACACGAAGACGCACGCCACGAGGCAGAAGCCGGCGAAGGCCCCGTACACGGCGTCTTGCCCGACGCGTTCCATCAAGATCGGGCACTCCTTGGTGAGCAGCAACGTGAGCACGCGGTTGAAGCACACGGCCACGGCGGACGCCCAGCCTTTGGAGCGCTCGGGCATCAGCTCCGCCATCATGAACCACGGGAGCGTGCCGAAGCCCACCGAGTACATGGACAGGTAGACGAGGAGGGCCGCGAGCGGCAGCCAGCTGTACGACGTCGTGTCGTACCCACTCGAGCGCAAGTACGAGTAGACGGCCAACGCCGTCAGACAGACCGTAGCGACGGAAGACGACGCGAGTAACAGGAAGCGCCTCCCCACTCGGTCCACCGTCACGGAAGCCACGAGAGACGCCACGAAGTGGACCACGCCCGTTATGATAGCACTCACGTGTCCCGAGAGGTTGCTGCCGGCTTCGTTGAAAATCTGCACGGCGTAGAAGATGAACACGTTTATTCCACTCATTTGCTGGAAGAACATCAACCCGAGCACGATACTGAACGCTCGCACGGTGGTCGACCTGAAGGGGTTCGTGCGCAGCAACCCCATCAGCGAGGTCTTCTCCCGGGCCTCACGCGCCGGCTTCTCCACAGAGGCGAGCAGCGCGTCGAATTCCGGTCGGATGTCGAAGTGGCTCCCTCTGAGCCAGCGCAGCGCGCGGCGGGCTTCGTCGCCGCGACCCTTGGACAGCAGGAACAGCGGCGACTCGGGCATCCAGAAGAAGGTGGCCGCGAACAGCAGGGGCACCGCGATGGAGAGCAGCGTGAACCAGAAGTAGGGCAGGAGGGCGCCCAAGGTGTACACCCACACGTTTGCCCAGCACCATTCATCATGTCCAAGTAGGAGCCCACCGCGCCGCGAATGGAGCGCTCCGCGATCTCCTCGCAGTACATGGGCACGAACACCGTGCACGGGCCCACGGCCAGGCCCATCACCAGCCGCCCAGGTACACCGTCCACAGCTGCAACAGCGGGGACGGCTGGGCTCAGGAGACAGGGGATCCTGTCGCGGTTGTCTTGGTGATACAATAATGTATCACACATTTTTTATGTTGCAATTTGTTTGCGAACAAACATTTGGCAAAATTGCATAATTGTTTGGGTATAAGTACATGAGAGGGGTAAGGTCCATGGACCATACCCGAGGTAGACCATCCACAGCTGCAACAGCGGAGACGGCTGGGCTCAGGAAACAGGTGATCCTGTCGCGGTTGTCTTCGTGATACAATAATGTATTACACATTATTTTTTATTTTGCAATTTGTTTGCGAACAAACATTTGGCAAAATTGCATAATTGTTTGGGTATAAGTACATGAGAGGGGTAAGGTCCATGGACCATACCCGAGGTAGACCATCCACAGCTGCAACAGCGGAGACGGCTGGGCTCAGGAAACAGGTGATCCTGTCGCGGTTGTCTTCGTGATACAATAATGTATTACACATTATTTTTTATTTTGCAATTTGTTTGCGAACAAACATTTGGCAAAATTGCATAATTGTTTGGGTATAAATACATGAGAGGGGTAAGGTCCATGGACCATACCCGAGGTAGACCATCCACAGCTGCAACAGCGGGGAGGGCTGGGCTCAGGAAACAGGTGATCCTGTCGCGGGTTGTCTTCGTGATACAATAATGTATCACACATTTTTTTATGTTGCAATTTGTTTGCGAACAAACATTTGGCAAAATTGCATAATTGTTTGGGTATAAGTACATGAGAGGGGTAAGGTCCATGGACCATACCCGAGGTAGACCATCCACAGCTGCAACAGCGGAGACGGCTGGGCTCAGGAAACAGGTGATCCTGTCGCGGTTGTCTTCGTGATACAATAATGTATTACACATTATTTTTTATTTTGCAATTTGTTTGCGAACAAACATTTGGCAAAATTGCATAATTGTTTGGGTATAAATACATGAGAGGGGTAAGGTCCATGGACCATACCCGAGGTAGACCATCCACAGCTGCAACAGCGGGGAGGGCTGGGCTCAGGAAACAGGGGATCCTGTCGCGGTTGTCTTCGTGATACAATAATGTATCACATACTTTTTTATATTGCAATTTGTTTGCGAACAATCATTTGGCAAAATTGCATAAATGTTTGGAGTATAAGTACATGAGAGGAGTAAGGTCTATGGACCGTACTCCACTAGTATTACATCATTAGCAGTTAATAAGCACTAAACATACTATTTGATAGATATACAATAAAAAAACATAAAACACAAAATTTCACAAATGAACATTTTACGGTCTAAATATGATATCGTTGATGTCGTCCGGTGGTGTCACTGTTGTTAAGTAAGTTGATGGCTAGAATATTGGGATAGTTAGGTAGACGTAGAAATTTTGCGTTGATCTCGTTGATTTCTTATTTTATTGTTGCGATTTGTAAGTCTTTGTGTATTGTTGCGTTCGTTGGGAACCATGGGGCAATTACAAATTTTATTAAGGTTTTTGATTAGGTATCACACATACTAGTAGAATGTCCAAAATAAATCCACATTTTTACTTAAATTTAACTTCGAGCTTTATTGACAATACGGCCAAAGGGATTCTTACCTTCATTGATGGATTAATTGATTGACTGATTAGAGATTAAGGGCGCGTGAAGCTCTAAGGTCATTAGTCCCTCATATCTAGTGGATGTTTTATACTGAGAAGTGGTGGTGATCTTCCCCCGCTGCATGGTGCAATAGTAAGGAAGGTTAGGCTCAGCAAACAAGGGATCCTGCCGCAGTTGTCTCAGCGATATTATAATGTATAACACATACTAGAGGGATCCAAGAGAAATAGAAACTTTCTATCTGAAAATCTTGAAGCTTCGCTCACATCCCAGTACCAAAAAGATTCTTACCTTATTTGAGATGATCGAAATTAAATAAGAGTTTTCCAACCCAACTAATTGTCTCCAGAGGTTCTTAAAAATATTCCATTACATCAATACAACAAAACAAGCCATGTGCACTCCGATCTTTATAAAAAGATCTGTCATCTATGGCATATTTGACTAACGTCGCTTGTCTGTCAACCATTCAAACTTACATAGATATGTAAATGTATTTTATGCACCAAAATTACATTTTTACTATTAAAATTCGCCAAACATTAATTTTCACAAAAGTTTTCTACGATTCAAGCACCTTTCTGTGCATACGTCCATGTTCATTACTATGATCTCGGAGCAACTGTTTGGTATCAGCAGTGGCGTAGCGTCAGAGTACGCTAAGATGCTGAGCATCCCCACGTAAAATATTAATCAAAGAATCCTAAATACTGTATTGATAATCTTCCAAGTGAGTGAAACGATATTCCAATTAAGAGAAATACGTTTTGTATTAATTTTGAAGAGATCTTGTATGATTGAATTCGGCGCGTTGTTACAAGCTCGCCAAGCAATTGCTTGGTCGCTAAAATGCTTTTAGCGTCTGCCGCGAGATTGCGACGAGCAAGGACGCCTGCCCAGACGGCAGGGTTCCCCCTCCCCGCTTTACTCCTGTCCGCGAGCTTCCCGAGTCTCGATATGCTAGCATACGACTGAGAAAAGGCCTATGAGCAATTTGCTCGTTAGTGCACGAGAGCGCAGCACACTTGAGGTTGTCAGTGAAATATTTTCCTTTCTCATTCGTGATTTTTTGCTAGGTCATGGGCATAAACAGTAGACATAGTGCTTGCCTATTAATTCTTAATTAATATATAAGAAGTTGAATTCTTACTTATATATATTAAATATTATTTTGGTCTGAAATGTATAAATTCACAAGTGATCTCATTGTCAATCGCACATGAGAATTAAAGCTGGGTCATTGCATAATTCGCTTTCAAGAAGTCTCCTCATATAAATCTGTTGAGTTATTGTAACATTTCTTTCGATAACATCGATTCTAAAGAACATTAAATATCATGATGTGTGATGGATGATTATGCGAGTTCACGTTATTGTTAAGCATCCCCGAACGCGCGAGTCACGCTATGCTACTGGGTATCAGCGCCATCTATCTGGGGCGGCTCCTGCACTGCTGTTGGTTCTCCAGCCTGCCAGCCACATTCAAGGTGCATGTGGACGGCACCTTATTCCGCCTCCTTTGCCCGTTGAGTTGAGTCGTTGCCTTGTCCCCAATGGGCGGAGAGCTCCCCCATCCCCGCAGTCCTTGGCGAGGCACTAGGCTTGCAACCTTTAATGCAATGCGCAGCATTTCCCGTCTTTCTCAGTCCCGCCGCTAGGTATCGCATGTTCGCGACCGTATGAAGCAGTGCTTGCGATCACGCTACATCAGGCGGTAGGACAGAGAAAGACGCGAAAAGCTGTGTGATATTCCATGGTGGCCGTAGGGGCTTGAGAGGCAGGGATAGAAAAATCGCTGTTCTAGCATGGTTTACGAGGCTGACCTGTTGCGCGAAGGCGACGAGCAGCCATCCGGCGACGAAGGGCAGCGTGAGTGCGAGCAGCGCGGCGCGGCGGCCGGCGCGCGCGGCGACGGCGCCGGCGGGCAGCGCGGAGAAGATGGCGCCGAGCGGCATGCACGCGCTCACCCACGACGCCTCCTCCAGCGACGCGCGCGGCGCCCGCGACGCGTCCGCCTGCTCGCCCAGCAGCACGGGCAGCGCCGGCGCCGTCCACCCCATCGACACGCCCACCGCCACCACCGACAGGTTCGCTGCCAGCGCGCGCGCGCGTCACCACACGCTCCGACTGGGAAGCTCTGTCGCGTGGCGCTCGATCGCCGCATGGCGTTCGACCGCCGCATGGCGCTCGACCGCCGCTCGGCGCTCGACCGCCGCTCGGCGCTCGACCGCCGCTCGGCGCTCGACCGCCGCTCGGCGCTCGACCGCCGCTCGGCGCTCGACCGCCGCTCGGCGCTCGACCGCCGCTCGGCGCTCGACCGCTGCGTGGCGCTCGACCGCCGCGTGACGCTCGACCGCCGCGTGGCGCTCGACCGCCGCATGGCGCTCGGCCGCCGCGTGGCGCTCGACGGCCGCCGGGCGCTCGACCGCCGCATGGCGCTCGACCGCCGCATGGCGCTCGACCGCCGTCAGGCGCTCAATCTGAGCCAAGCGCTCGACTACTGCCCGGCGCTCGACCACTGGCCGATGTGCTTTAAGTACGCCACGGTACTTAAAGCAGGCGCTCGTAGTGACGGGAGACAATTTCAATTAACCGATTAATTTATTGAAATGTAACGGTTAATTGATTAATGGTATAGAATGTTTAGTGTGAGATAACAAAACAATCCATTTTTTAAAAATAATTAACGACATATAATAGCGACTTTGAAGAGTAATTCAAAACAAACTTTTTAGCTATAAAAAGCAACAGCAGCGCCGGTCCCATTGTCACGCCCACCGCAACCGCCACGTTCGCTGTCAACACGACAAGGCGTCAAGTGGAGAGTTCTCAACTCCCACGAAAACAACCGCTCGAGTCGCGCCAAGGCAGCGCGCAGACGCTCGTAGTGACGTGTGGTGGAAGGAGATCGCTGTTTAACGGACCTTGCGACCGGCGTCTTCCGCCTCTCGTTTACGCGTAGAACAGCCGAGCGTCGGCGGGCGCTCGGCCGCACCCCGGAGTTTGGCCACTGAATCAGTATTTAAATAATATTATCAGAAATAAATATATTATAAATATAATAAATATAAATATAAAATTATATTTGTTTTGTCACCTGATGATGGAAACCAGTTATTTCCGAAATGGTGTGAACAATATGCATTTCCATTTATTATTTTTGTATAAAACATATTTCAAGAATTTTTTGTCTTGTAAATGATGGACCAACATATTTATATAATTGAAAATATAGACAGAAACTAAAAATATTAATTTGAAGTAGGAGCCCGCAATGATGGCACTCGTGATGTGTAGTGTATAGTGCAGTTACTTGTTGTGTGCATGTGCGAGCGAATTTGTTTACATAAAATAAGAGCGAATATGAGAGTGAATGAAAAGATAAGAAAAAATAGAAGAAAAATTAACTCTCAAAAGATCTGGCAGACGTTTTAGTAAATTTATATTAACTAATAACTGTTCAAAGTGGCCAAGTAAGTTGGTTTTAATTAGAATTTAGTTTAAGATAGGTCTTTCCATGTTGCAAAAGCTAAATCAGCTGCCCCAATGATCATTGTATCCCAATGATAAATAAACTCACGCCTCTACACGGTTAATGGAGAGGGGAAAATAAAGAAATATATCAAACACTTTCAATTAACTGTAATCAATTAAATATAATTGAAAGAAGAACAAATTTCATTTAACCGTTTAATTGGTTGAAAAGTAACAATTATTTTTTTAATGGGAAATAATTTTGGTGTGGGATAACACAACAAAACACAATTTTTTAAATAATCAAAGGTATATAAAACTGAGTTTGAAAGTAATTTAAAATAATATTTTTAGCTATAACAAAAGAATAAAATAAAAATAAAAACGAAAAAATCTATCTATCTCATTTACATTGATCGTTTTTATACAATATTGGAATACAAATGTAATAACATATATCTCATAAAATATTAAAAAAATATAAATAGGGCTTCAGTATATTTTCAAATGAGCAATCAACCAAATAAATAAATAAAAAGTTTACTTAGAGTGAGAAATTAAAGAATGAGAACATATTTTAGGGAAAAACTATGTTTCGTACTAATCATAATATCCTTGAACTTTTTTACAAATGCTTATACGAGTTATATTTAACAATTAAATACAATAAAGCGTAATATTAATTAAATACATAATATTTTAATCTTATTTTGAAGGTTATATATTAATACAAAAAAAGGCCAATTTATGTGGTATTTCTGTACTCAAAATGTACGAGTATGTCAAAACCAATGTAATTTCATTTAGTCTTTATTTGTTAATAAAAATTTACTTACGAAAAAAATACTTAAAAAACTTGTTAATAAAACTTGAAATTGAGGTAATGTACTGTGCATTAATTGTTAAATTAAATTCCCCAATAAGAATTTTATTTCCGAACTTCCCCTAATGAATCAGTTTCGTCTTGAGAGCGTACAGTTGTTGAACATATTAATTCCATTGATAACATTTCTTGGAATTGCCCTGTGAAGGAGAGATTTTAACATAGTAAACATATATGTTCGTTCTCACAATGGAACTCTATTTCATGAGAAAAAAAACTTCATTTAAGTTCACTAAATTCTTTAAAAAATCATTGGGGTACAATTTCTAGTCGCAATTCCCTGTTACGTTTCTTTGCCGTTCAAGAGTATTCGCCCAAAAGGCTCAAGACGGATAAGAGGGTTTTCCGGCCTTAGTTTGCAATTCGACTCGATTTTTCTCACAAGTTTGGATGTAGAAAAGGTTATTTTTAAAATACGAGATAAAAACATCCACATGGTATGTACTTACAGCGAAAAAACAGTTTTTTCGTGTTTAAATTAAGAAAATAATAATTTTATGGTATTTGTTTTATTTTTTTACTTCTACTATGAACTTTGCCGTAATAATTGGTTAAAAAATTGACTTGTAGATGCTTTTGGGTTCATAAATTGTGTAATAAATTGATTAAAATATTTTTTTCTATAAAAATGTTAACCAAAAGTTATTTTTTTAGATAAAAATTCACCTATTTCATAAACTTCCAAAAGGAGTTTCAGATAGTGCTACTTAAGAAATGTAGACAATTTCATATGCTTTTGAGTGCTTCAACCGGCAAATGTCTAGGATTTGATTCACGACCTGCCGGACAGATTTTGTAACCATGCTTGTTTACGATTTCCGTCTCTTAAATAACATATGTTTTAATATGTTTATAAAATAAGTAATATTGCCAAAATTGATAAAAAATAATAGAATGTCTTAGTATTGTTGAAAATCTTTATTATACATCGAATAAAATTTTTTATTTAAAAGAAAAATGCTTTATATGTCATAAAATAATAAATCGCGAGCAAATTTGTCGATTCTTTTTGTCAGAAGTACGTTTGTTTTCATTTACTGGAGTTTAATCTCAAACAAAGTGTGTGTGTGTGTGTGTGTGTGTAAGTAATGTGTGACGATAGGACAAGGAAGGTCGCGCGCGGTACATGGCCCGTTTGTTGGGGTACAGCTTCGGCATTCGCCTTGTACTCATCGGAGAATCCAAGAAAAACTACCGATCACAGCAGCCGGCCGCTAGAATTCTCCTCCAGACAGCGACTAAATTCGAACTATCTAGCAAGTATAAAAAAATTCTCCGTCGTTGGGATCTGAACCCCAGGACAGTGGCGTAGCTTCAGTTGGTGTCACCTGGGGCGAAGCTAATGGTGTCACCCCCCCCCCATTATTTAAGTAAAAAAAACTATCTATTGTTGCATTGATTATACATTATTTCATTAAAAATACAAACATACTTGCACATGATATTTATAATATATTAAAGAGTTCTATGTAATTAAGAATAATTGCAATATAATTGCAATTAAATCATAATCTATGCTTATGATTTAAATGTATACTTATTGAATTAATATAAATAATTTTTAACCAAACCATAAAAATTATATAATTCCAACCATAAAGTTTTCAAACTACTAAAACTAAGAAAACTAACTATAAATATATAAAATGTTTAAGTAAATGATTTTCATTATATAATTACTACTATAAAATAATGTAATTGGTGTCACCCGGGGCGCGACGAGCCCCTGTCCCCCCCCCCTAGCTCCGCCACTGCCTCAGGACCTCCCGTTCGGAAGCTCTGCAGTGTCACCAACTGAAGCCTTGATCCCCCTAAGCTGGCCCTCAGGCGATAACTGTCCCGACTGGTGAGAGATTTTGTGCAGGTGTACAACTCACTGGCCACGTCCGCAAACCTCCCGCTATGTTTAAACACCAGGTAGAAAGAAAGTGGATGGGAGTCTCCCACTATGCAACCTCTCTTCCGCTGGAATTACAACATTCGGTTACCAAAAAACCCCATATTCTACCTTTTAGAACTATTTTATTGCTAATTAATTACGCGCTCTTCACACTTTCGAGTGAGAAATTCATGATAAACTAAACTAAGTATTCAGCTGGCACACCACATTCGGTTTCCACAAAAGCAAACATAATTACAAACGCTAAATTACTCAGGAGTTTGAAGAGCAAAAAGAATATTTTTGTATAATCAATTAGCAATTAAATAGTTCTAAGCGGTGGCATTTGTGGTTTTGTGGTAATCGATAGTTGTTCCAGAGGTCGCTTAGGAGGGAGATCTGTAGCTCGTGACTGTGGCTTCGGCTCACCCAGCAGCGCGGCGCAGTGCTGCCTCCAGCGCCTCCACTGGAAGTCCGCGCCCTCGGCCGGCGCCTGCGCAGTGGGCGTGGCCCGCTCGCCAGCTGCGGAGCGCCCCGACGCCTCGACCTCCGGCGCGACGCGAGTCTGCGCCCAACAAAAGGCGCCGCCTCGCACATTGACCCTTTAACCCCTCCACTCTTTCTCCATTTTTTACTCGTTCGTGGATTTCGTTTGGGGGCGGATCTGACACAACATTTTACACAACAATTTACAAGTATTTCATGCACGGAGGTTATTTGGATCTATTAATTGACAAAAAAATGATGCTATTTATTTGCTGTATTTACTATTTCCTAGTAAATAAGAAACAATAATATTATTCCCAGAAAAAAGATGCTAGCATATCATCATAACTATACATCGGTGTCTATTTTATCTGCACGAGAACGTTTGAAACAGGGCTACCAACTGGTGGGTTGTTTGGGAGCTTTTCTGGCCCCTACCTCTTCAAAACCAAATTACTTCCAAACAAAAAAATTACGGAACTGATGGGTTTACAACACTTGTAAAACTAGACATACATAGCATATCTAAAAGAAAAAGTTCATGTGAATATTGATCTGAGAGTTGTAAAACATTATTTGCGCCTGAGATCACAAATGACCCCAAACCGAGTCTAAGGGTCACGTGTGAATCCGATCTCACCACACTTTGCAACCCCGACCACTCCTCCCCTCGACTTTATTTTACACAAAATGTTTCAGCAAGAGAAAGTATTCAAGTTTACTGTCCATAATATGTTTCAATAGTTTTCGAATTCCGTTCGGCACAAGAGAAAAACAATCTGTTAACGTAATATTTAGCATCATAATGGACAAACGAGATAATAATATATTGTTGGTGAAATTCTAACACAAACATAAGAAATATGTCACTTTGGAACTAAGCTCAATTGACGCGCTATCTGTTCGGGCGTTGCGGCGTTTTCCACGTTCAGCATTCCGGAGAAGGCAATGATTATTTCGCAAGACAAACCAAGTCTGATCCAATTGTTAGCTGAAAATTGATTGATCCCATTGCGTTTATCATCAACCTAATTTCAAATGCAGTAGAACTATTTGTACATCGTGATGTTTAAAATCAAATGTTAAAAGTTTCGTGTTTCCCCATTATTGATCTAACTGAAATTAAATTGAAGCATGTGGCGTTCGTGAGTAAATAATGACTGGCATTTTGGGGTAAATGGAATTAAATGGAATAACGGAAACCTCTGTATATTCGAAGAGCGGGCCGTGATACTTCTCTCGTAAGCTATGAGATGTACAGCGATGTACCTAGTAGCAGATTTAGGATCAACTAAATGTGAAATGTCAGATATTATTTACAAGTGAGCTCCTCTGGCTACAGCCTCGATTTACAAGTCTTGAGTTGTTCTTGTCTGCATTAAGGGCAACTTCTATGCGTGAATGATTCAAACAATAATGGTAAACATAACTATTTTATAAATAACGAACAAAAACAGAAACGTTACATGTTACAAAAATCTTCTGGATTATTTTACTTTCTATCTCACGAATTGGCAAAGAAGTTTCCTTTCTTCTTGAAACTGGACATAACCAATTGATGTGGTTTCAGTCGAGAGAGAGAGAAAGAAAAGGAAGAGAGAAAAAGAGAGAAAAAGGAAGAGAAAAAGGAAGAGATAAAAAGGAAGAGAGAAAAGGAAGAGAGAAAAAGGAAGAGAGAAAAAGGAAGAGAGAAAAAGGAAGAGAGAGGAAGGGAGAGAAAGGAAGAAAGAATGGAAGAGAGAGAGAGAGAAAGTCATATTTTAGAGCCAAGGGCGCGTCATAGTTTTACTGCAATGCTCGCAAATAATTAAACATCCGCCCGAAAGTAACTAACCTTCATTCAGGCTCGTGTTCCCTCTGCAGGTGAAAAGATTCTTCTGAAAGGTTTCGTCCTGAAATCTTGAACGCTATCTCCCTCTACAGCCATCATTCCGCTGCTGCGTGTGCTGGTAATCTCTCATTCTCAGCTGGTGCGTGTCGCTAGGGGCACTGCCTTCCGAAGCAGTTATTCAACTGCGGCCTCGAGTCTAGTCGACGATTGGTTGGTTGAGCACCTTATGACGCTTTGCTGACGTCACTGTGTCAACGACTAAAAATAAGACTACTTAATTTTGTCAGGAAGAAAAGAAGCAAGCAGAATTACAAAGCTGATTTGCAGGAAATCGTAAAGATAGAAAGTGATAAAGCAAGACTTAACCGGTTTATGGATTTGCAACAAGTTTCCATTCAAAGAAAAAACCGACAAAATTCAAATGCAAAATACTGTCTTCGGTAATTGTCACATACTACGAAAAACTTCAGCAACAATCTCTGCAATGTAAATATAAAGGCAATTTAATTTACAAAATTAACCTGATATTAAAAATAAGTTCCAAAACAGGCAGGTGAAGGTCGCGGGCAAGATTACAAGCATACTAGAGCTCGCGGGCACTGCGTCCAGCCATATTGGCGCGAGACTTAAAAGTAAGGGTTGTACAAATGCTACGGAATGGCGGTACGTCATTGGATACCTGGCCCTTGACAGTCATTGGGAGAAGTTACTTACATAAAGGCTGCATGATTATAAATAATTTGGAAGAATATTGATTACTCCAGGAGTCCATAAACTACGTTTATAAAGCCATCTGTGTGGTCAGATCTGCATTAGTGTTTCTAGAACTCCGCAAAATCAAGGCTCATTATTTTGCCATTAAGTGTCATTATTTAGCCAAAAGCATTCGTTAATACTCCATACATCAATGAACCTATCTACTACGTGAGGAAATTATTAATTTATCTTAATGGTCTTGAGTCTCTATTGCGATATTAGCTTTCCATTTAATAAAAGTTTAAAATAATTTGAACTAGATTTGCGAGGCGCGTCTTGTGAGTCTTTTGATGTTAAAAATCATTTATGCAAGTACATAATAAAAACTGTAAAGATAATACAGTTGTCGAGCTTGTCAAATTCAAGGAAAAGAAACTTAAATGAAAAAGTATCGGTTGCATCTTTTAAATTGTTTCACTACAAAATTAAATTAGGTTTAAAATTATGTTTCTGC
Organism: Acheta domesticus; assembly: GCA_031308135.1. Lineage (NCBI taxonomy): Eukaryota > Metazoa > Arthropoda > Insecta > Orthoptera > Gryllidae > Acheta > Acheta domesticus. Next base: position 179,358,146 of record JAHLJT010002406.1, read on the forward strand.
AATGAAAGAGCACTGAAATCATAAAAATAAAGCGTTTCTCTAGCATTATTAGAGAATATTCTAGGGGGAACATGCGTAATATTATTGTGGCAATCTATTTCTGTTAGCGAGAGGAATCGAATAACCTATTTATCACCTCTGTACGAGCAGTAAGGCAGCCAAAACGCGTTTTAGGTGCTAAAAAAACAAAACAAAAAAAACACAGAAATTTTCAGTATCTTCTAAACGGATCGGCAAAAAATGGTCAGCTTCACAACGGGACCAAGACGCGTCAATTGAAACCCACTCACACAGGTTGGTGGACCGGGAGTTGGCATTGGGGGACGGACGCTAACTCGGTAGCTATACGTAGGATGTGGAGTTTTTCTGGAAAATGAGGAATCTTAATCATGCAATAAGAAGGTTAATCTTCTGAATGATTAATGTTTTATTTTTTCATTATATTCCATTCTTTATTTTTTCATGCGCGTTGTCAAGGTAAAAAGTAAAAGCAATCGAAGTGCAGATTTGACAAAGCAAACGTTTTATTGCTGAATGGACAGTTGACAATAATCCACAATCGTAACGTAAACAATGCCGAAATTAAGAGAGAGAGAATGCCTGTCTATGCGTCGTATAATAAGATGTCCCAAGTTGGTAGTAGCAGTCACCTCTTCAATTAGGAAGCGCCCAATATCTCAAGCACTGTCCTTGATTGTACACTCTCGTCACTTCGTCGTACCTTTTCACCACTAGGCACTCTGAAACTGGTATTCACTATCTGTCTGCCTCCGGTGTCTGGGAACCCCTCTTCTACACCCAGAAGAGCGGAGGAATATCGTGTTGTCCTAACGCCGGCAGTGGCGCATTCTCTAACCATAGGACCTCAATTCAATTCAATACCTTATATTCCGTGGCGAGGCTCAGGCAATGAGACCTGCTCTTTCGCCTGTCCACGCAAATTTCGCTTCGCTCCTTCCACCGTCTGGCAGAGAAAGAATGTATCACTCAATCGAATTTTGCTCTGAGACTTTTTAGGCTTGAAGATTTTTTTACATGCAATGAATCTACAACATGGGACTGCCGACTTCACTTCCCCTCCGAAGGATAGAAGCCCGTACTAAGGATTTTTTCGCCCTTAAAAATCCACTGATTCGATCGGGTTTGAACCCGCGAACTTGTGTATAAGTCTCGCAGGCTAATGGTTACACCACCCAAACCACGGACCACCAGGTCAGAGCCACTTCAGTGACATTCATTGATGCCCTGAGCCACCTCAGCCGGTCCCGCAGAGGTTTCCCGTTCGGTGAGAGATTTTGTGCGAGTGCCCAAGTCACTGGTCCCGTTCGCAAACCTCTCGTTTTGTTTAAAAACATCCGGCAGAGAGAGAGAAAGTGGATGACAGTTTTCCTCTAAGCAGGGAGACTTGTAGCTCATGGTCACCAACTAAAATTAGTACCTTTTTGGTGAGATCAGTGGGAATCTCGTTGTTCGTTGGTGGGCCGGTTACGCAAATCGGGGGTATTTGTTTCCGCTTGCTAAAGTATTTAAGTTGGTTTGTGCATGGACATATCGATGATTTGAGGTGGGGTAGGGAGAACTGGGAAAGCAAGGAAACAAAGCTTCATAATCTAATGCAGAAAATTATTATTTCCAGTCGGCATTGTTGGGGGGGAATGTGTTCGATTTCTCGGATAGAACTGCGTTGCGTTTTGCTGTCCACTCGTCTGTATTGTGAACAATCTCTTCGAGCCTTCGGAGCCGTACGTCCCATCTCGATCAGGTTTTTGTCCAGTTTCCCTGATCCATTGAGCAAATGCTGAGATGGCCCCTTGTTTTGCTTTTGGACGTAAATGTAGCTTCACTGTGCGCACCTTTTGTTGAGCACTCCTTTTGCTTGTAGTTCATTTACCGTTGAAATTGATTTTCTATATCTCGGGAACAAACATTTTTCAAATATTTTTATTTTTCTAAAATAATAATTATTTCCTAAATTCTTGTTTCTAGTTTTTCAATTTTTTTTAAACTCAGGGCCCCAAGAAAATGTGCGCAGATAAATCTCTTTCCCCACACGTCATATACAGTTTTTACTGTTTTTTGACAAATAAATAAATAAAGTTGTTCTAGTTTATTGTTCACGTGTGTGTAGTCTTTTAGAAGGTCGGCTTTGAGAGCGTTGAGAATAGAAAGTGTAGAGCGAGTAGTATTTATGTCAAAAGTGCGTAACAAATTGCATGGTTAAATATGGAAATAAAACGAGAATCCAGAGAAGTATAAAACTATTATCTAAACAAATATCTTAAATTAAGTGAATTAAATTAATTTAATTCAAGTTACGTTCGGTGTTTGTTTTCTGCAAAGTAAAAGTTACGAGTTAATCTCATTATTAAATGAAATTTATTAATTTGCGAAAAAAGTTTAAAGTGTTTTAGAGTTGGATGGTTGTCGTACATTTTATGTAGTAGAATATCTTACCTGCAAACTATTTAATACAGCCAGTCTTTACCTATTTCAACTTAATCTTTTATATAAATATATTATTAGTCTTAACCTACTTCAACTAGGCCTATTAGAAAACACCACATTCACCACAGTTGTACTGCAACAATAGACACTTTAGTTACGTTATTTGTTGCCCTGGTCGTAATAAGTTAATGTATTGAATTTCTTCTTTGTCACTGCTTCGAACACTACAAAATAATTTTCAATTTATCTGCAACAAGAAAACAGTTTAACAACAAAAGGCATCTAAAAATTCAGAGAAGTAATAAAAATGTTTAATAATGGACTACCGCTGAATTACTACACTCTGTCATGTACATAAAGAGTTCCTGGGTATCTAAGGAAACCGTAGACCCCTCTTGTATGGTTGGGACTGTCTTCTTTCAATTTGTATGGGCACTGGAAATTAGTAATACAGACGTCTGCTACTATTCCACTTGCTTACAGAGTTATGGTTCAAAATCGCAATTTTTCTATAAGTTATTACTTTCTAATACAGGTTATTCTAGATACTGATCTGTTCACGGTACCAGGTTATCACTTAAAAGAGGGAATATTTACACGTGACTTAAAAGAAATTTGTCTTCACTTGTAATGCAACATAAAGCATTTTCTATCATAGCCTTTTAATGATAAAGATCAACGAATTTACATGAAATCACTACATGAACAATTTAAAAATATTATTCAATTTAACTTTTCCAAACTTTTATTGCACAGGGACGTAAATAATAGTAGTTTATGCAATTAGTTTATAATGTTAAGCTTTATTGCACGAGTTCATGATTTGAAAACGAGCGAAGTTAGGAGCGAGTTTTCAAATTTTTACGAATGCAATAAAGCAACTTCATAAGCGCGTTGCATACGCTACTTTTTTGTATAATAGCATTTTAAATTTATAAGAGAATCAAACTGAATTTTGCGAAACGTCATTCTTGGGACGTCCCCGGTATTTGACATCCAACGCCCTCTGGAAAGCAAATTCAAGACGGCATTATTGACGTCTGTCCGACGTCTCCCCCCCCCTCGAATCTCTCGCTGCAAATGGCTGAAAATGTGATGACGCAATCATTTGTACTGTAAATGATAATACGTCATCATTTGCACCGTAAAATGCTCTATTATGAACGAATTCTTGTAACAGAAATGGTCGTTTATAATGCTGGAATAGAAAAAAATAACGTAAATACTTGAACAATAGTTTATGATCTATCAATTTTTTTACATTTGGAAGGAATGGGTTTTGTTTGAAATTAATCAAAAAGGTAATAAAAATAATGCAAATAAATATACAATACAAGTATTTAATTAAAAGTGGAAATTACATTATTCGTTTATTTAAATAGACTTATCTTTTAAAAAAGTGCACATCACCAGGCCAGTTCTTGGGTTTTGATGTTTACATTTCCACACACGTCCCACTGATGCACCTAGTTCCATCGACGCATTCTCCCACAGACGGAGGCTTCCCAACAACAGGGCAGGAGCCACCAACAGCTAAAAAATAAAAATTACTCAACTCAAACGGTTTATGAACGGAATTCAAACGTTACTTGCTGTTTGGGGTCTTATCCTGCAACGCACTGACCAAGCATAACGAATTAACTTCCTAGTCCGCGAGAGTGGAGCACTAAAGACCACTCGCTACACGCCCTCACGCACATTTTTTAGCAGAAGAGAGACGGGGAGGAATTGTTATTCTGTTACATCTACCCTCATAACCACCTTAACCACTAAGCGACAGGGCTCAAGTAATTTGACCCTGAAGCCCTCTTTGAACGGTCCTTTTCAGGTACAAAAAATGAACGTTTGCTTAACGTGTGCGGTAATTTTCTTTTCGGCATGTAATTGTTATAAAAATATTTTCTCCAGGTGCCGCAAAATCCTGTAGCCTTAACAGTTGAACATTGCACTACGGTACCTACGGCACTTGTGCCTTATTACCTATCGTAGCACGGCACCTATCGTAGCATGACATCTATCGTAGCATGGCACATACCGTAGCAGGGCACTTATACGAGTGGTAAGTAAATGTGCCAACTGTTTTACTTTTCCACGCACAAATCAATTCACAAAACCATTCAACACACTCGACCGGTCTCGAAACTGCAGAAATAGATCAAATCGCACCATACGCATAGCAATCGAGAAAACGCTCCGGAAAGTATCGCCTGGGACGAGGTGGTCAGACGGACCTTGTCAGATTGGTACGTCCAGACTAGGCGTTAGCACCAGCCATCGACTCCAGCGCTAACGGCCAACCGGTGAGCTAAATTAGAACGCCAGGGCGCGAGATTTGTTTCTGAAGACACGAGTTTATATACTGCGATTTTCGTAACTTTGCTCCTGACAGGAATCAGCTGTTTCGCGGTCACCCAATCGGGAGCTTGTATTTCGCGACAGTGACGTCACTATGATGACGTTCAAGCTCCTCATTGGGTGAAACCGCAACAGCTGATTCCTGTCAGTGGAAAGTCACGAAAATAGCAGCATAGAGAGCTGTAGTTTGGCCGTGGCGTACATGCAAGGCCGCCTATGGTACTGCACCAAAGATGGCGTTAGTTTTTGAGAATCGGTTAATAACTGAAATTTGCATTTTTATGGTTGTAAGAACCTTACTACAGTATAGAAACTACTTATGGGATTGTTTTTGAAATACCCAATTCATGGGGCTTGAAATGGTCAATATAATACTATTTACTTGTTTCAGAACCTAGATCATTGAACTATTTACTTGTTACTTCAACGTTTCAGAAAATGTATTTTTTAAAAACATTTCTTGCGTCTTTACGCAACGCGCCTCTAAAGCCCTTGGTTGGGCGTTGAGCGCGGATAAAACCTCCAATACATTATCAGCGCTCTCCTTACTCCACATGGCGCTATATTATACTATATGTTTGTGTTGAGTCTCGTCTGTCAGTTTTCAAGAGGACCGCCAGGTAGCATCTCCGCGTACGCACCTCACACCGCGCGTCACTACATAGCGACCACAATTGGGAAGGAATAAGGAAGGGGGGTAAGATTTAGGACACTTCACAAAGGTTGGTCTAGCCTTTGTAAAGCAGCTGAACTCGTTTTGTCGGAAAAATTTTACATGAGAATCGACGGGGATCGAACCCGGACCTCATTGGTGAAAGGCGAGCGGCTCTGCTCTGAGCCACGAGACAGCATTTTTCATCCTCGGTGTCCAGTGGGACCCGCCCCTTTCCTGTACCGACGAGACAGGACGGTTCGATTCGTGTTTCCGGACGCGTCAACTACTTAGGTAATTAGTCAAGTAAGTATAGTCCCGTGTTTTTTTTCCCTCGGGAGGTGGCGATGATCTCTTCCCCGCTGGATGGCGAGATCTGGCGCCGACCTACCGTCTACTAACGGGGTTTTCCCCTCAAGTAGGTATCTCCGCAGGGCGCCGCCGCAGCCGGGACAAGCTGTAAGCTCCCGACCGGTCTCCGGCATGTGTGGTAGTGTAGTGCATGTAAGTGTAAGTGTGTGTGTGTAAGGGGTTAGGATAGGGACAAGGGGTGATATGAATAAAAATGAGCCATTACTTCTTTCTCGAATTTTCAAAGCAATTGCTTTAAGCAGTATGAATAAAAGACGCGAGTAATTGCTCTTATTTTGAGCAATTTCTCCACTGATGAGTAACTACTCGGCCGAGGAGCAGTTGCTTATTTTTCGTACGAATAAAATCGAGAATTTGCGTCTAGTATGAAGCAGTTACTTCGATTTTTCGGAGAAACCTCTGTAGGTGACTCAATCGTATTGAATGGATACATGAGAGGTTATACACGACTGTTGTGAGCTGGTTGTAAGGTTTTAGGTAGTGAGTGACTGAATGATGGAAGATTTCCTAAGATTTCGCCAACTATGCACGGCAACTGTACCACTTAACCTAACATGGTCGACAACATCAGGAACAAGCACGCGTCGCCATAATGGAAAATACCACGCGCGACGCACCATGCGCGACGCGGGGTAAATTAGACAAAACAAAACAGACGAAAATCGACCAATCATAACAAATCAGTGAGCAATTACTTAGAGAAGCAAATGCTCCACGTTTCGCAAAACTTTTTGAATGAATGAATGAATATATTTTATTGGCTTTAACCTTAATTATACGCCATTATACAATTATGTACATCATTAATCAATGAAACAGTCAGATCAATACAGTTACTCAGAAACATAAAAAAATACAAAAACAGAAATTACAAAAACACATTAATTACAAAAAGCAACATAAAACTAACAAAACTTTTAGTACATTTGCATTACACGTTCACAGGTCATATTACAATGAGTTTTCAAAAACCATGACTTTTCATAGCATTCTATTATGGAAACTTAATTATACGCCAGTATACAATTATGAAAACATTAATCAATGAAATGGTCAATTCAATACAGTTACTCAAAAATAGAAAAATTATAAAAAACACAAAAAACACATTGATTACAAAAAACCTAGTTAAAAAAGTTAAATATTAATTTATTATTTTCTTTGATAATATTTTAAATGCTCAGATATTCACCTTATTCACATTCGAATTAATATCAGTTATCTTTTATTCAGTTTTGTTATTCATTTAGTTTCAGATACAGCAAATTCATTCAAATAGAGCAAATGACCGTAACTTAAAGACAGATTTAAGAAAATGAAAAAATGATTGAATATTGTTTTGATCATTTAGTCTCAATAGTTCCAGGATGTTTTGATTTTTTACCACATTGTTTCTTAATGGTTCATAAATTGGGCAGAGTTTTATAATATGTTCTAATGTTTCCTGTTGATTGAGATTGCATACCATACACCTTTCTAGTTCCGATAGTTTATAGGTTATGTTTTTGAATTTTAGTTTTACGTTGTTTAAACCAGCAAGCCTAATTTGTGCCATTATTTTGATTTGTGCTAATGGTATTTTCGAGAATAAGTATGGTTCACATTTAGGGGATTCTGTATCTTTTATTAATTTGTACATTGGACTGTAGGAGGAGAATGCTACTCTGTTTAGATCCTTTTGAAAGACATTATCTGCGTATAGGTTGCAAATATGTGAAATAGTCATCTCAATCTTACTCGAATCTACTAGATCAGCAAAGATAGCTGATCGCTACCGAGGAACTCGAGGTTGGTTTTCAGAATATTAACCCAGTTATATTTTCGATTATGAGTATTTTCTGATGTGTTACTTAGATTGTTTAATAGTATATAGCATTGTTTTGGGTATCTATTTTCAGGCATTTGTATCAATTTCGTAAAATACAGCATTGCTCTCTTCAGAATTTGTGTAATCAATGGGGCCAAACCTGTCTCCATTCGTATCATGTATCCAGGAGTGCATTTCGGTATCCCTAACAGAAGCTTAAAGAATCCTGCTTGAAGTTTGTCCGCTATATCTAGATGCCGCAGTCCCCAAATGGATGAAGCGTACAGGAAGACAAGAGTTCACTGTTGAATTGAATATATCTAATCTAGATTGCCAATCTGCAAATTTACCTTCAATTAATATCTTCCAAAGAGATCCCATAGCAATCCTAGCTTTGGACAGGAACTCGTCTGCAGCTGTTCTAAATAATCCTGAGCTAGTGAATGTTACCCTAAATATGTATAAGAATTAACTTGCTTTATACTGCAAATCGATGATGTTGTCTGAAAGTATAACTATATCATCAGCGAAAATGAGCATTTCTATTTTTTCTTCAATTTTGTCATGTCCATTTTGCATAAAAATCTTAGTGATGTGATGTAATAGTACATAAAAAAGGATCGGGCTTAGGGAGTCGCAAAACTTTTTATTCATATGAAAAGAAGTAATCGCTTTTGAGAAGTAGTTGTTCCTACTTGTACTCGTGAGCAATTGCTTTCAAGTACTTATTTTTATTCATATCACCCAAGGTCTGTGGCTTGTTTGTTAGGATACTGCCCCGACATTCGCCTGGTGTTGATGAGGGAAACCACGGAAAACTACCGATCAGAGCAGCCGGCCGCTAGAATTATCTTCCAGACAGCGACTGAGATCCTCGCTGACATGCTAGTGTCGAAAATCCTGCCACCGCCGTCGGGTGTGGAAGCGTAGGACCTCCCGGTCACAGGGACTGCAGTGACATCAGGTTGATGCAAAGGCGCGTGCGGGCGGCGCGGCGTGCCGAGCTGCGACTTACGGATGACGGGGACGCACTGCGGGCAGCAGCAGCAGGCGCACAGCGGCGGCCGCGCCATGGGCCGCTCCCCGGCGGCGCAGCGCAGCCCCTCCAGCGCCGCGCACTCGCCCGAGCACGCGGGGCACGTGATCTGCGTGGCCCCCGCCAGCGCCACGCCCACCACCGCCCACGCCCACACCAGCCGCATCCTGCAACACGCATTCACCCTTTGCATTCTGAACAAGGACCCCGACCTCCAGTTTCACGGCGACACTCACGTCGTTAGTCTCAAGGTGGAGGCAGTGAGTAGGCGATGCTAAGCTCCTGGTTGACGGCTCAACCCGGCAACCCACCAGTTGGGCCCCCTGGCGCGTCGACCTAAGGCAGGATTGGGTGAAGGAGACCTAGGGTACTCTGGAATCCACATAAATAAGGTCCGGCAGGAAATTGATACCTACCGTCAGGTTCCGGCTCCACCCAGGTCGGTAGCCTAAAGGTGTAGGCAGAGGAGAGACGGGATGGGGGCCCCGAGCCGCCCGGACCTTAGTTCGGGTGGCCCCCAGTTGGGCTCTTGGCTTCGTCGTAGCAGTGGCCTGATACTCTGGGCATAGAGGAGGGACTTGGTGTCTTGGCGCATGTGAGTCGCGCGTCGTCATACAGGCGATATTGTCTCTGGCACTAGCCCGCATAGCTAGTAGCTCTGAGCTGGCAGGGCGGCCCTAGACCAAGGCATTGTATGGGAGATTGCCGTGAGGGCAAACTGCGTTCCGGCGGGATCCGGATATTGGCCCGAAGGGGTACTTGTACCCCTGAGGGGGTGCAGGTAAAGGCCACCGCCTAGGGACTCACCCCGGGGTTCGCCCCCCAATAATGTACAAGTGCGAGGGGTGCCATTTGGCATGCACGTGTATGTCTCAATATGATTTATTGAGACATTTTAGGAATATAAGTTAATAGAATATTTGATTCTATCTTTTGTTTTCAAAACAAATATATACATGAACTAGATACATTAATAGGTACATATACATTAAAGTAATCAATTAATATTGGTAGTTGGCAGTGACAATAACAATTTGTGGCTGAAAGTATCCCAGTGGTTCATTTCACCATTTTCTTACGTCTAGAACAGAAAGCCATTTCATTTCTTTCGGTGAGGAGTCAAAGTTGAGGAAAGCCAATTTCCGATGCCCGAGATCGCTAAAGATCGACATGAGCCAACAGACGACAATTGGATGTGTGAAGGTGCGATACTGCGGGCCCCGCGTGCAAAGACGTTGGCTATGCCAATGCCATCGTAGTCACAGAATAGCTACTACATAGAAAGCAAAGCTACCTACAATCCATGCGCCGATATGATGCGCATGGTCGCCGTATTGAAATTGTGTAAACTGCTGTAAGACACGGTGTGTGGTGAACGGTGGTGAAGGTGTCTTTTTATTTCCGTTTTACTCGTTACAGTTGGTGTGTTTATAACCAGCAAAAACATACGTAACCCGAGGTGACATTGGCTTAGTATAGGCAAATATTAATATCGCTTACAAGAAATGTTAATAAAAAATGAGATAAAAATAATTATAAATACATAATTAATAGTGCTACAAAATGGCACAGACTTTTTATTATTAGTTTTCTATTTTCTTTGGCCTGTGCTAGTTTATCGGACTTGCCATATACTCTAGCCAGCTTCCATCCATTTCCGCCCGAAGTGCATTTTTTAAAAATTTTCTCAATTCTTCGGTTTCCGAATAGTACCCCGGAATATTATTTTAAGAATATTAAAGAAGAGTAAAACTTCGTCCTAAATGACAATTTTCATTTTAAAAAATTGGAGCCATTTTTAAGAAAATATCGTTTACGCTTAACTAAAAAGGTGAAATTGAAGCTCTTTTTCACAGAAACTTTTTCTATTTTCCGGAAACTTCCCTTGAAGTAATTTAAAGCACTTTAACTTACAAATGTTCTAGTATTTACAAATTGCTGTAAATTCTATTATTAACGGTGTGACAGATATTTCATAAAAGTTACATATGACATATATGTAATTTTTGAAAAAACAAAATAATACACAAAGATGAATTTTATGTCATTGTAAACATTGCAATTAGCACTACCTGTTGGAAAAGTTAGAAGAAAAAAATTGGAGCCATTTTTGAGAAAATGGCATTTGAGCTGACGCTTAGGGTTCCTTTGCACAGTTTCAAGATGGCGGTCCGCACTGCGCAGTGGCTCACTGAAAATCAATGGAGCAGCCTTCTACTTTCCTTTCTGTGTAGTACCTATTCTGTGGTACAGTGTATGTAGTAACGGATATTTCCGTTTTAATCTCATTTAATCTCATTGGCCGTTTTAATCTCAACTAGCGTGACAAAAGGATTCAGACACCGCTCCAAATGACAAGAGAAGTTCATAAAGCGCGAATCGGCAACAGAAAACTTATCAGTGGCTGTGAGGCGGCTGTCCCATACATCAGGCGTACAGAAGATTCGTCAAATTAGTCTGAAAGACCGGCATGGCCAGGAAAGGAAGGGAAACGACAGTGGAAGAGAGAAAAGTTATTGTTAGTCTGCAGGGAAAATCATATGTTGAAATAAAAAATCATATGTTGAAAATGGTAAACCGAAGCCGTTAAATCATTTTTACATTCCCGTATACGTACGTATATATGGAGTAATATACGTAGTATAGGGAAAGTTACGTAATACTGCGAAAATCGATTTCGAGATTTCAACGGAAATACATGTTTTGAAGTCCTCTGATGCCGAAAAATTGGGTCTTTTAAAAACGTCCGTCCGTCTATCCGTCTGTCTGACAGTCTGTGAACAACACTAACGCGTAAACCATACGCTCGATTGCTTCCAAAATGGATATTCCCCGGTCGATCAGCGTCCACTCGTGACGCCTCGATTTTGAGAAACTTTCTTCAAAATTTGAGGGTACTTTGTATGAAAAAGATCTTCAAATTTCTCATTTACAGTAGCGCTTAAACGCCATTTACTTGAAATGGTTCCAATTTTTTCAACGAAAATTGCCATATAGGGCAAGATTTAATTGTTTTTTTATATTGTTAAAATAATAGCTTTGTTCTACTATTGGAAAACCGAAAACTTAAGAAAATGTCGAAAAAATGTAGGCGATAGATGTAGTCGAAAAAATGTTGGGCGGCGATAGATGGCAGCTGCCAAGAGTATTGGCAAGTCCGAAAAGCTAGCCGAGACCAAACGAAACAGAAAACTAATATGGAAAGTCTGTGCCATTCTGTAGCACCACTAGTTAGTATTGTTAAGAGATGTAAAGAAGAGAAAACGTACGTAGTAGTCCACAGCAGTAGTTGCGTCCTCATCAACTGACGAATAGGGACACCTAGTGAGAATGGTGCAACAATACTCGCGGAAAACGGCCTCTGCAATTGCAGCAGAAGTGGCAGTAGGCGTAGGTGCCGATGTCACCGTTCGAACGATTTGCAGCCAGTTGAAAAGCGCGGGGTATCACGCCAGATTTCCACGGCGCAAACTGTTCGTGAATAAAATTAATCCAAGAAAGCGAGTGATCGTTTCGGAAGAATTTGTAAACAAGAACGTGACATTTTCGGTCAAGATTCTGTGGAGTGATAGATGTAAATTTAACTTGTACAACTCAGATTTGATAGATAGATAGAGAGATAGATATTGTTTATTTGGCCTTCTCGGCTATTTTTACATAAAATACATATTTACATACATTGCTTACATCTACAAGTATACTCTATTAACTATTTACAAAATGAATTTTCTTTCTTTATGTGTTTTATAATTTTTCTTTCAAATTCTTTAATTTGTTCACAGTTTTTTATTTCTAACGGTAATTTATTATATAATTCAGTTCCTTTATCAAGTAGTAAAACTGAACAGGCAAAAAATAGACTAAAATTAATTACTAAATGTTGTGATTGTCTTGTTTCCCTTGTTGTTTTATCTTTCACTCTTTGGACTTTGCTTACCAAATTTCCTGTTATTTGGTATTTAATTAATTTAAAAATAAAAATTAGTGTCTTGTACTAAATACTCTCTTTTATTGACATAAATTTCAGAGCGTCTAGCATTTCTACCACTGGAGTGTATCTATTGCATTGAATTATTACCCTCATGGCTATATTTTGTTGTATCTGATTTTTTTTTCACTTTTTTGGGCTCTAACTAGTGTTGTTGCACAGTAATCAAAATGTGGTACAATTATGGATTTATATATCAAACATCTTGTATAGCCATAAATATATATATATACACACACACACACATTCACATAGATGTCCGCAGTTTACTATGGCGTAAAGCGAACACAGATTGGGAGCCCAAGGACATGTTAGCAACCGCCAAACACGGAGGTGGTTGTGTGATTGTGTGGGGTTGCATGTCCTCCATGGTTGTCGGGATGCTCGTGTTTATCGATGGTATCACGGATAGATTTGTTTATCTTGATACACTAAAATAATCTCCGAGAAAACAGTGTTGCAAAGTTAAATCTGAGACGACAATTTTATTTCCAGCTAGACAATGATCCGAAGCTTACGGCAGGAAATTGTACAAACAGGTGATTCTATATTCTATACTGCCACATTGTCTCCTTACCCCTCCGCAGTTGCCGGACCTGAACCCTATAGAAAACATCTGGAATGAACTGAAAAAGAGACTACACAAACGATATGTCACCAATTTAAAACATTGTAACTGAGGTACTAAAAGAAGAATGGGAAAGTATCGCTTCGGATATCACGAAAAAGGTTGTGTATTTCATGCCAAAGCGACAAAACTCTTCAACAGAGAAAGGAGCTATTACAAAATACTGAATGCTGAATGTCTGAATACTTGTATCCATTACATAATTCTTTTTTCGTTAGCACGCAACATAAGACGTGTTTTCTCAGCATTTGTTATGTTTGACATGTTTTTCACACGTAAAGAGGATGAAATCAATATTTGGAGTTTTCAACACAGTTAAGATTTATTTATATTATTTCCTTCCCGTGTCTGAATACTTTTGTTTCACCCTCTGTATTTGAACAAAGCTAGGCATGAAAGAAATGAAGTATGAAAGAAATTTTCAGCACAGTGAAAATACTTTTAAAACAGTTGGCAGCGTCGACGACGCCACATCCAACTAGATAATACACATTTTGGCATTGGGAGATGTGTCAGTAAATGCTGTGCGTGGGTGTAATAAATGTGTGAAATAAAAAACTAGTGGTGCTAAAGAATGGCACGAACTTTCTCTTGCTAGAAAGTTTTCTAGTTTCTTTGGTCTGGGCTAGTTTTTCGGTCTTGTTCCATCCTGTTTCGAGCTGTCATCTACTGCCGATCAAAGTACATTTTTCTTTAAATTTTCTCAATTTTCGAAAATTCAAAAGTTTAAAAACGTTATCGGCGACTTCCTACAATAATCACATTAAAGATTTTTTCGTTAAGAATGAAGAATTTCGTTGAAAATGCTTTCGTTAAGTCTTCGTTGATTTGTTCGTTATAACATTTGTTCTTGAAAGACATTTCTTAAAATAAGTGCATGTACAATTTTTCGAAGACAATTGGCGCAATTCTGGGTTTACTGTTTGTAATTACTACTTTCTCCCTACGGAGTAGAGAGAAAGTTATGTAATGCTGAACGAAAAAACGGCGAATTTACTTCAGAAAAACTCATATTACAAGGCTCTGGTAATGGAAAAGTGGATAAATCCAGTTGCTAAATTTAGAAAAATCCTTAATCACATTATGTAGCCACAATCCATGTTTTGTAGGTCCTTGATACTGAAAAATTTAATGACGGCAAAACGTCTGTCCGTCTGTGAACGTCAGCGGCTAAAGTGTTCAGCCGATTTTTTCTAAAATCGATATTCCCCAATCGATCTAGGCTGATGTCACGGGCCCTTGAATTTGAAATCGATATTTGAATTTTGGAAGTACTTTACATGATGCCCCTGGGACATTTTCACAATTTTCAAAAAGTGGCTCTATCGTTTTTGATTAAATTTTGTTGTTGGATAGTGTGAAGGACGTTTAAGAGGACGGTGCAGGTCTCATGTTGATTAAAACACCGATTTTTCGAAAAGTGCAAAAGTTTTAAAAAAGGTAGGAGTCTTCTTACAACTAAAATATTAAAAATAGTGAGTTTCCTCAAATGAAATCTGTTTCGTAAAGATACATTTTGAAATAAGATCAAGTACAATTTTTGGAATTTTTTTTTCGAAAACTGTTACGAAACTGTTCACGTACTTTTGCGTGAAAATACAGGTGAGAAAGTACGTGCTGTTTTAGCACCACTAGGCAAACATTAATATGCGATAACTGCGCTTTCAAAAATCTGGTAGACAATCACAGTAAACGCGCGGGACTGTTCCTACTTACGACCCTTTAATTTTCTGACGTAATATGGGGCATTCCTCTTCCCGACCGCCACCAAAAATTACTACTTTCCCAGATTAAAAACCTCGAACATTCCAGAAGAAAAGCATTTACCTTCAACAATTTTTCGCTCAGCATTACACATCATTCCTATTCTCCCAACACATTCCCCACAGTACCTGTTCTTATTCCATGTGTCGAATATGAATACAAGTGTACCTGGGTTTCGAAACGGAATAACATATGCGCTATTTCTGAAAACCACGTCTCCCAAACAACCAACTGCTCCCATGGCCCCTGACATTCAAACGCTTTTAACCCCAATTACTTGTGTATCTCACTTGCAAAACACCATTGAGCAACTGTTAACTAATCCTTGTGAACCAAAAAATGAATTCTTCCCCGCAAATGTACAGAAATGTCCACGGTTTGACATTATAGATTATTCTTAAATATCTTCAAAAATAAAATGACGACTACAAAACATATCTCCATATTATTATTCCTCTCCCCTGGAACCCATTCCACCAATGTCAAATGTAAGATTATGTGTATTTAAACAAATACAAATTGTGCACGAGCCCAATTGGGTCAACCGCAAATGTAAGTTGTACAATAAATGTATATATTTGCATTTTGTAACTCAAACCATCACGTGCAAAGGCTTAGGGCTGATCAATGAATAAAAATAAATTTTAAAACAGATCCTTGTAGCTCGTTTGTAAATTTGGAGTCGCAACAGAGTCGCTTGCTAACCTGACCTCTCTGATACGTTTGTGCTTCCGCTGCGCGTTATCTGATAAGCTCTTGGTTTCCGCGTTGGAAGAAAGGCCGCCTGCGGTCAGGGCCGACCGGCGCACTGCTCTATGAACACTGCTTACGAGCCACGGCTACCTCTTTCTAGTGTTTCAATTGTGAGCTGCAGGTGCGATAAAATGGCACAGACCTTGTCGATCTACTTGGTTCTCTTTTTTGCGAGTTAGAGCTTCATTTCGGTTTTGGCCCAGCTCTTCCGTCTATCGGTGCCTAGGGCCCAACCAGAGCCTGCCACAGTAACTACCACTCCCTGGGATGAATTCCCAACGTAAAGCTCTCCACCCCCAGGTAGCCCTCGGACCCATCTCGGTACTGAACCGGGAGAGTTGCCTCAGTGCATCAACTGACGACACTGCAGTCCCTCTGACCGGGAGGTCCTAGGTTCCAGTCCCGACGGCGACAGAATTTTCGACACTAGCTTGTCAGCTAGGTCGAATTCAGTCGCTGTGTTGGAGAATTCTAGCGGCCGGCTGATCTGATCGATAGTTTTCCGTGGTTTCTCCGATCAACATCAGGCGAATGCCGGAGCAGAACCCTAACAAACGGGCCACGGACAGCGCGCGATCTTACCTACCTCTTCCTTGTCCTATCCTCTCCCCTTACATACACTTACAATAACATGCGCTACACTACCACACATTCCGTGAGAACGGTGGGGAGCTTAGAGCTTGTTCCTGCTGAGGAGGTACCCCGCTGGGGGGAGATACCTGGGGGGTGATACCTGAGTGTGAGGGACTGTTCCCAATCCACAAACACAAATGAAAACATTGATTCCTTGAAGTGAGATTCGAACCTAATGATGACCGTGATGCTTCTACCGAAGCTTTAGGGCCAAGAGACCACTTTTACAGAACTTTTTGTAACAGTTGGATACTTACAATAATAATTATTTATATTTGTATAAATATTTATTTTTTATACATATATGGCCTCTTCGCACTTCGCAACATTGGATCTATTTATAGCAATGGCATACAATACCATTATTTTTCATTGCAGTGTAAACGAAATCTCAGCTGCCACCACAGAGTGTTAACGAAGTTACTTCGGCCTTAAAAAATCTGAACCACTTAATCATTAATAAACAATCTTATCAAAATTAAATAACTTTACATAAAATGTTAAAGCATATAAGATTTACAGATCGTCGCAATTAACACAATGGTTCAGTTTTCATCCTTGTAATCTCTATATTGAGGAAATTATGTTCTATCAATACATTTTCTTTCATATTTCGTAAATTTTCCCAAAATTTTTAAAAAATGCATTAAGAGTACTTTTAAAAAATAATAAGTTTTAATCAAAATGGTTCTCAAGTCATATGATTGATGTATATTGCGATTTTTTCAATTTTGCCCCTCAAGGCCCGTCTTCTCGATGGAATATGTCACGGTATTTCGCGTTTTTCTCAGTCGTGCCGCCAGATAGCGCATGATCGTGACCAAATCAAACAGTGCTTGCGATCATGCAACTTCTAGCGGTACGACGGAGAAAGACGCGAAATGCCGTATGATATTCCATCGTGGGTAGGGGCTTAAGCGGCAGAGTTAAGAAAACTCGCACTATAATGTCTTTTTAGCTCTATCCGTACTTAATTGGGGGGGGGGGAAATTTGGAGCCATTTTTGAAAAATATTTCATGGGGCAATTTTACAAAACGGTCACGAGAGGACTAATGTATCAAATCCCATTCTATTGCGAAAATGAGCATATTTGACGGGGGGGGGGGTTGTTTTTGGATCCATTTACGTAAAAAGGTATCAGTCAGTTTTATGTTTTCTGTCAGAATTATCTCATCTCTGTACAGTATTTGAGGAGGTGTGCGTGCGTGTGCGTGTGCGTGTGCGTGCGTGCGTGTGCGTGCGTGTGCGTGCGTGTGCGTGCGTGTGCGTGTGTGTGTGCGCGCGCAGATCCGTCACTTACGGTTAGACCTCTTTCCCGTCCACTAATCAAGAGATATGGGGTGTCTTTCCATGCATCACGGTCTCCTGGTGGGATACTGAATTTGTTTGTGGATCCGGCCATATGATTCAAAGAAAGTGTCCAAAAACCTGTTTTTGCGAGTTGTGGTGCTGCGATCTTAGCGAGTATGCCGGAAATTAAACCTTAGAACTCAAAGGCAAGTTATGCTCCATACGCCATAATTTTATTTCACGAGAATGGCAACACTGAATGTTGCTATCTTTAAGTGAACAAGTGAATTACCAAGTAAATGACACGGCAGATTTCATTTCATTTTCATCCGTATCGTATTTTTAAAATAAATTTGCAAAAACCTTGTTTTGCCGCGTAACTTATTAAATTTGAAGAAATTTAAGTGAATACGGAGAAAACAAAATTATGAGTAACGCTAGAGATTGAATGGACGTTCTTACTTTCAACTTCTCACATTTACGTTCTTAAGTGTGCAAATACCAATTTTCAAATTAACGTATTATTAAACTTAACTTATTCACATAAACATCAACACCTTATTCACAAACAAATAAAACTGTCGCCTTTTAATGTTTATACTGATTCGTCTACAAAATGATTCATAGAGCAATTGGAGAAGTAGGAGTAGATACAAATTAGACTGAGTTTGTGGAGTTTTAACCTCTTCAAAAATTAAGGGACAAAAATATGGAAGCAATAAGCAAATCAGACGAAGAATCAAATGTGGTTGTGGAAGATGTTGAGACAGAATTTTCCTAACTAATTGAGAATTATCTGATATTAGGATTAGAGGATAACGCAGAAGAATGGTTTACCGGTGATCTATATGTGCATTTTTTGCATATTAACAAAAAAACTTACAAAATCTAGCTGTACTAAATTGCAACTATTCGTATCATCCACACCTGCAAGCATTTTTAAGGTGATTATAATTTTGAAATTCCAGTATTACGAGTTCATATCCCTTGTGGAGGTTACATACAAGGTCACTGTTGGGAATTTTTGAACTGGGAGTATAACATTATCAGTAACGATTCATTAGCATCGGGGTATGTAAAATGGGGACCGGAAGGGGAATAAGAGTTAAGCCTATATGTAATTTGAGGACCAACCCAGAAAAGGGTATACGTAAGTTGAGGACCGACTACCTGGCATTCCAGGTAAAAGTGAATGGTGACCACTGGCGTGGCATAGTGGAGGCCGCAGGGGCGGCCGGCTCCAGACAGCAAAATTTCATAACAAATAATAACAATTCATATTTAGCCGTGATTTAGGGGAATAATAATAATGTTAATAACAATAATAATAATAATAATAATAATAATATATTGTAAAAGTTTTAACATCTCATATTTTTGTCGCACCTACGATTCGCGCCCATTGAAATGAGAAGGGAATCTTTCATTACTTACACTGTGACGAATTCTTTAAATTAGTGTATTATGATGAAATACTGCTAATTGTGGCGACTGGCAACAGTCTGTACTGACTTGTTTGGATTCCCTGTATTTTATTTTGTGCGTGGATGGTTTATGGCTAATATTCAGCGAGAATGACTCCTTTAATATAAAGCATAGTGTTCAATATTGTATAATAACACCTGCAAATTAGATTACAGTACGGAAAAGACCCTTCAGGAAAGTCCGTGACTGAAGCTTCGACAATTCTAAGAAAGTTTAATTTATGAATCGTCAATCATTCAATTCACATTAACTTAAGCGAATATAGGCCTACGTATGCGTTTCCAAACTGATTTTAGTGCTCATAAGTGCTTGTAGTGATTGTTAAATTATTGAACATTATTGAAAAATTGTATTGTGCGTGTACGTATTTATTAGACTACGTGAGTATTAAATATTTTATTTAATAGAATGATTAAAATGTAGACGAATAAAGTTGAAGTTAAAGTTAGAAGTTTTGTTTTTAATTTTAACAATTAGATTATTTTCAATAAAAATATAAATGGTATCTGTATCGTTATAGTTCTAATTGGAAATTGCTGTTTTATTTTCAATTCGCTAATAACTGAATCTTGTCGTTCGTCAAGGTATAATCATGAGTAGGGAGCTGATTTTGATGACCTGAAGCATCGCCAAAAAATCAATAAAATTATTTTAAAATGTTCTAAGAATGCCCTAAAAGCAAAGAAAAATGGCATAAAAGATGTGATCAAAACCAGTTCCCACGAACAAATCGAGCTGTCGGATACGTTACTGATGTAATCCAGACTTCTGAAGTTCAAGTGAACTCAGCTTTTAAACTATTGGATTACACTTTTTTTTAACAGGATATCTGTCCTCAGCTATTCCGAAATCAGCAGATCTGCCAATGGACTTGCCACAAACTCCTGCCAGCTGCCATTATCGCCGCCCAAAGTACTTTTTTTTGTCTTAAGTTTTTGGTTTACTAATAGTAGAACGGAAATATTCTAAGAACATTAAAACACAGTAAAACTTCGTCCTTGATTTGAAATTTTCTTTGAGTTTTCGAAAAACTTCATTAGAAGTCATTTGAAGCACTTTAACTCAATAAATAGAAAAGTGTTTACAAATTGGTGGAAAAGTGCATATTAACTGTGTTAGAAATCTTAAAAAATACATGTCTAATTTTTGAAAAACAAAAAAATACCATAAAATGAACTTTACGTCATATCAAAGAGTGCAATTTGCACTGTCCGTCTGAAATGTTTGAAGAAAACATTTGGAGCCTTTTATGAGAAAATGCCGTTTGAGCGTTTCTGAAAATGCGGAATTTGAGCTAGTTTTCATAGAAAACGGTTGAGTTTTCGAGGACAATTACTTGGCATTATTTAAAGCACATGTACACATAAATGTAATTATGTGAACAAATTGCCGCTAATGTAAATTTACAAGGATACAAGTGGGATACAAGTAAAAAAAATCATCTATCAAATGCCATCAAAAGATCCGTCTGTCACCAGTTCTTTCCCTTTCTGCGTTACACCAGGTTTCACTTCCATCTTTGAAAAAACGTAATGCTGTTGCTACTTCAAAGCTCGAAAAGCAGATGAGATTATTGTCATCACTGGACCTCTCGAAGGATCTCTGCCACGCAAATGAAGGGAAAGGAACAAGGAAATGCTGGCCAGCAGCGCGGCGGCGGCGGCCCTCTTAACGCGCCTACCTGAACTTCCTGCCTCCTCAGTCCGTTTCTTACCTTTGATGGTTTGGTCCTCAAATTACATATAGGATTAAGAAGTAAGCTTCACGAGATAAGATGAAGGGATTATTTGGTCCGCATTTTACATACGCCCATTAGCATGTCCAATGCCAGATACTGTAAGAACTTATTTGAATAAAGCTGGGCGTGAAAAAAATGAAGTATAAAAGAAATTTTCAATACATAAAAATACTTTTAAACAGTTTACAGCGTTCGTGACGCCACATTCAACTAGTATCAAATATTCCCTTACCAAGACACCCCCTCCCATCACACAAACACAGAAAATTCAGGCCATATAAGACGATTGTAAAAACGCAATTACTTCAACTGGCACACTTTCCCCACGCAAGAAATGGAAATTTATGTTATCGTAACTCACTTTTCAGAGAAGCAGCAGCGTTAGGGCGTCAACAGGCTAGGAGCAGTTGAAGTAAAGAGATTACGCCGTGTTGGGACTACTCGCCACCAGGGTCCGAGGACCAGCTACTCCGGTCAGTCTTCTGGCTGTTGTCGGACTGGAAGTAGACATGCACTCGACTAATACGTGTGTTCAACGAAGAAGTAGATAAAACGCGGCTGATTTTGCGGGAATTTCCTGGTGGGGAAGACCCCGATAACGCCCGTCCCTCGCTTAGATTCAACGACGAGCGACAGAAGAAGGCGAATGCAGTTGCGAGTGCGCGACCGAAGTTTCTAGACCGGAAAGCCGTGGGTTCGAGTCCCGTCCGAGGTGGATTCTTCGAAACCAGCTCAGTGGGTGGGATTGAATGACGCCACTTCCTAGATCAGTGTTGTCAAGGTCGATGCCACGAGCGGGAGTGCCACAACGAAATCGCCCCTTGACGCAGTTCGACACCCTGCCACCAGAGACAACGCCATCGCCATTGTCAAACGGGGGGCGGTACGATTCTTCTTTCCTCATCATGCCTCCACTCCCATTCTAATGACAACAGACTATAGATTGAGGCTTCATGTAAATTTCCCTTCATAATCAAAATACCCATTTCGAACTTGCAGGACCTAGAGTTCGTTCGGATCGATCGGAGAATATTGTTTTGGGGGAAAATTGTTTGAACGGTTTAGGAGAATTGTTTCAAATTTGCCTAAGTTTCACGCAAAATTACGCAAAACTACTCATTTTCGAAAATTTGAACATAACCTTATTTCAAGATCTATTTTTGATAAATATAATCCATGAAGAAATAAATCTTTATCTTCAATATTGTAGTTGTAGGAAGACACCGAAAAAAAATTAACTTTTGCAATTTCAAAAAAAAAAAAATTTAACAAAAATGAGACCCACGCCACTTCTTTAAGAGATCTATACTCTATCCGGAACAAAGTTTAATCCAAAAATTTGGAGCTGTTTTTGAATTAAAAAATTAATAAATATTGAAGCTTCATGTAAAGTACATCAAAAATGAAAATATCCGTTTCAAACACGCAAGTCTTTGAGTTCGTTCAGATTAATCACGGTTTATTGCTTTTGGAGAAAATCGGCTGAACGTTTCAGGCGATGGCATCGACCATAGACATTTTGGCGTCAATCGATTTTTAGGTGTCAAGGACCCACAAAACGTGTATTCTGTCTGCGTGACGTGTTAGGCGAAGTAATTTACTACATGTAGGAACAAGATTTATCTACTTTTTATTACCAGAGCCTGGCAATAAGAGTTTTTCTGAAAGAAAATCGTCGTTTTGTCCCGCAACGTTACAATACTTTCTCAACACTGCGTAAGCCGTACGTTTAAAAGTAAAAAAAAGGGTCCACGGAACATGCGCTTAGAATACTTAGTTCCAGAAGCAAACCAATTTGCCCTGTGGATCATGATAAAGTGGACGAAAAGCCCGATCGGGTTGGGGTCACTAATCCAGAAGCAATATAATACTTGTCACAAACATATTTAGTCTTTTAGAATCGAACAGAATAGTAATTATTTTAATATTAAAAACTCTTTAACGTTCGTTTTTTATGGTCAGCATAGTTTCTAATCGTAAAGAAACTATTTTGTAGCAGAAGGATTTTTCACAGATAACAAACCTGTTTCCTGCAGCGGCCTGAAAGGTGATGAAAACATTTTTATCCGGCACATCTTGAAAATTTACTGCACCATCGATTGAACACTACCGACACAAAAATATTACGTATGCCATGTCTATCGGTGTACACTTTCAACATTTTCACCCGAAATGCACGTCGCAGCTGTCGAACAGGCACTGGCAGGTCGAAGGGCACTGGCAGCATCGTATTTCTCAGATCAAGCGATAGGGTGCGCTAATCTGACGCATTTCATTCTGAAATTAGGGAGTTTTTGCCACCTCGAACGTTAAGCACTATCGATCTTCTGCGCATGCGCAGATGCACTAAAGTCATACGAAACTGGAACTGCGCATGAGCAGATCGATAGTCCTTCACGTTCGAGGGTGCAAAAACTCCCTGTTTAATTGTGGCGCGCTGTAAGGTATATGCGCACATTTTCTTGAGCCCCGGAATACCTACCCCCTAACCTAATGAATAAACTTAATATTTAAAAAATAATAAGTTGAATTATTTCAGTTATCTCTGAGGCAAAACAATATACACCAACTCCAGTTTATCACTTTTGGTTTCATCCTAAATCCTTCCTTTCTCTATGTTCCTAATTGCATATCTCTTGAACCAATTGTTTCAAAGCAAAACATTTTCTTATCAATTATTAATATATAATTTAACAAGTAAGTGAAGTTTTGTATCTACTTGAATACAATGTTAACTTTTCCGTTACACTTTTAACTTATCATATTGGGATGAAAAAAAAAAAAAGATATGTGCTTTGGATAATATTTATTTACTATAGTAATTTCTGCGATGGTTTGAGTGATCCAGTCTCTCTGCTCCATCTCATTCCCATCACTTTCTACTACTATAACAATAATTTATCATTGTACTCCTGTCGATGAATGACAAAAACTGTACAACAAACAGTTCTCAAGAAAATAATTTATTCTATTATAAAAAATGTTCTTCAGTTTTATGAACCTGTTACTTTATTTTAATGGCCAATTTTATTTTCAATAAAATGTAAAATAATTTATCGTTGTATTTAATTTCTTCAAAATTCACATGACTTAACCCCTAATTACTCTGAACCTAATAGTCCTGAAGGTAATGAAAGCTTTCTGCTTCTGTGTTATCTACAGATAGATTTGAATTAATATTTTCTCTGAAATAATCATCCATGAAATACGGAATTACAGGAAAATTTTCAGATTAAAATTCTTTATTATCATAATATTTCTTGTAAGCAAAACATTAAGAGTAAGTTACTGATTCTTGAAGTGTCAAATTGATCTACCTAATGAAAATTTTATTTATTTTTTCATTTAATTGTTTACTTTCAGTTTGAAACCGGTCCCTCCATTTTAATGTATGGTCTTTTCATATTGATTGCAAAATATATGGTTACATACTGCAGTAGGTCTAACCCACAGTCTCTGGTCCACATGCACATTTTTTGTGATCCTTGTACTTGCTGTTTTAATAAATAACATGTAAGTGTAACCTAAAGATAAGAATATCAAAGAATTTTTGGCAACATGTTTTCAAACTTTACAAATTCACTCTACAAAATTCTGTTATTATTTGATAAGTCACAAGTACTTTTTTAATTTTTTTTTAAATTTATTTTTCTTTTCTTTCCAGGACTTAAATCAAAACGAAGAAATAGCATTGAAAGAGCCGCACTGGATCAAGCCTGAGACTTTCTCTTACTGAACGTATTGTCTATCTCCCAAAACTTGCATCAGAAATACAACCCCAATCTTCATATTTATATATTTTTAAATGTGTAGGTATAAGGTAAAAATGTGATGATTTTGAGTTGTAATTTACATTACGTTATTTAAAATATATTGCATTGAATTATTTGTTTCTGCATTAAACTACAAAAGTAGTTTTATAAAAAAGACTAAAATAGAAGTAACAGCTCCAGCCTGTCCAGAGATGTTGTAAATTGGCTCTCAGGTAATGGTACTTTGAATCACACTGTCTTACAGTTAAATACTGTAGACTACATGATTTTAATTACATCATTTAGACTACATCAATTTATTTAGTGTAATGTAATTAAAAATTAATGCAAGTTGGTAGATATTTAAAGCTTTGATATTTTGTAATTTTATTATTTCATCTTATAGATTATGACATTGTATTATAATTAAAGGCCTGATGATGGAGACACATATAGTCTCCGAAACGTTGCCAAGATATAATATATGTAATCATTACGACTGTCTAAAATCATTTGGAACTTTCATAAAATCAACAATTTACAAGAGACAGTCTGTAGTTCAACTTGAAGCTTTTGACTACACATGCCTTACTGTGTGATTCTTCCATTTGTAACGTAAGCACACATTTTTATTATTTTTTGAATAAACAAGAACTTTTTTGTCTCTATTAATTGAACTTGATCAAATATCTTTGTACACCATGTCAATAGTTTTGTTGAGAAAAAAATCTTTACATTATATACTGTTGTATCAAGAGAACCTCACAGATATGTTTCATTATTTTGTCATTCCAAACACACCTAAAAATAAATTGTCATAAATACAGAAGAAATGTATTTGAATGTCCACCTCTTAAATGACTGTAGAAATGCTGAAATTGATTCTGCTTCTGGCAATTATTTTCAATTCGTAGAATTGTTAACCTTTGAGGAGTCAGTCTAGGAGATGAGACACACAACAAAAAATTTAAAAGTGTGTCTTAAAAATTTACACGAAAGGCCATCTCGAAATTATCATTTGAATTAGGACAATTGATAAAAACCATATACTCCATTTGTTTCTTGTTTACTCTCTTTCTTTTACCATTTATATAATGGGAACAGGTTTGCTGGACAGGTATTTTAGAACAATGATAAAGTCTAACAATACTTTCACTAACAAACTTTCATAGCTCATCATTCACACCAAGAATGTATTCCCTAGGAACAAACTGTACATGTGGTTTATTGTCTGCATCCATTCACACATTTCAATTAAAACCTGATTTCCTTCAGAACAAAACCTTGCTTCACAAAACCAGAACCAATAAAGATCTTTCTTAAGTAATAGTTCCTACTGATTAAAGCTAGAATTCACTTCCAATGTCTGGTAACATAAAATAATAGTTATTTAGCTTTACTGAAATAATTTGAAATACAAAATATTTTGATAGATACATTATTTCTTTTGTTCTAATAATGCATTGAAATTGTGTTTTTAGTGAAATGCTGAAGTAAGACTATGATTTACACTTTCCATTTACATTCATTGTCAGCACAGAGGGAAAGATGCCAAAAATCTTTAAACATCAAGAAATAATATTTCAAGAAAATCTCCAAATCTTAAAAGATTTTGACAATTTATATCACAATACCTCACAAAATTCAAAGAATTTAGTATTAATAAACAAAAAATTAAAAACAAATGGAAAGTCTATGCCATTCTGTAGCACCACTATTAGTTTCTTAATGAAACATGTTCAAAAAATAAGATCTTCAAATTATGTCAAGTTCAATTTTTCGAATACAGGAGTATTTTGCGCCACATTTTGAGCCAAACATAGGCAACTTTTATTTTTTTTCAATCATTTTTACTTTCTCACTACGAAGTAGAGAGAAAGTTATGTGGTGCTGCGTGAAAAAGCAGCGAATTTTCGGCAGAAAAACATTTATTGCAGGGCCCTGTTATCGAAAAAGTGGATAAATCCAATTGCTAAATTTAGAAAAAAATCCTCTCACCACCAGCCAGAATCCATGTTTTGTGAGTATTTCATACCAAAAAATAGAATGATGGCAATCTGCTTGTCTGTCTGTGAATAACGCCAGTGGCTAAACTATTCAGCTGATTTTCTCATAAATTGATATTCCCCTATCAACCTGGCTGATGTCGCGGCCCCTTGAATTTGAAAACGATATTTTAATTGTAGAGGGTACTTAAATGAAGCCCCTGGGACATTTTCCAAATTTTCAAAAAAATGGCTCCAACATTTTTGATTAAACATTGTTATTATATAGTGTGAATGATGTTTAAGATAATGGCGCAGGTCTCAGGATTGTTGAAAATCCCGATTTTTCGAAAATTGTGAAAGTTCGAAATATTTTCAACTAAAGAGACATCTAAAATAATACAGATAGAGATTTTTCCCTTAATGAAATCTTTTCCTTGAATATAGATTTTGAAATAAGACATGTACAATTTTTTGAAAATTTGTGTACTTTTTGTGTAATTTTGCATGAAAATACAGTCGAGAAAGTACGTCGTTTTAGCACCTCTAGTTTCTTAAAATAGGCACAAAGTTTTTGATTAAATTTGGACCTTAGCATATAGGATGCTTAAGAGAATGATGCAGGTCTCCTGTTTTTTGAAGTGCCTGATTTTTCAAACATTTAAAAAGTTGACAATTTTTTGGTCTTTATTGTAGACAATTTATCCGATATACAATATTACATACGATATACAATATTATATCCGATATACAATGGACCCTTCAAAATATTGTATATTGGATAAATTGTCTACAATGTTCAAAATCATATATTGGTCAAACTAATACAAAGTTGAAGACACGAATATCTGAGCACACAAATGAGATTTCAGATCGGCACAATTCGATAACAGCACACCCTCTCAACAGTGGTCATGCCATTAATTTTTCAGACGTTAAAAGTTTCGGAGACAGAACCAAATTATTTTTCTAGATTGGTTTTAGAAACTCTTTATATAAAAACTTCAGACTCTCTCAATACTCAGGTTGAGTCGAATTCTTTTGCGTGTCTTTATGCCTCTGTTTTATGGAACTTTTCAGATAAGAAATAATGCATTATTGATTGCCAACACAGACTGTTTTTCTTTTATTTAATTTTTCTCTTCTTGCATATTTGTAATTTTTAATATTTCCCCTATGCTCTCCCCCCAACTCTAAGTTTATGTTCTCGATTGGTCATATCTCATTTAACATATTTTGAAGCTTCCCTGCTCCCCCTCTTCCTCATAACGGTTATTTAAACAATGGTTGCATTGTGCTCATTGTAATAACCATTCTGCATGTGCTTTGCAAGCTATTTGTACATACTGTATATAGTAGTTTACTAAATATTTTGTGTTTGATCTGTATTTGAATTGGTGAGTTTCCATACACATATATTTATGATTATATCGAGTACTATTCTTTATTCTTACTATGTTTAAGTTTCATTATATGAATTTTTTGGTAACTACATATTCATACTCTTGTCAATGTATGGCTTATATCTCCTTATTTTTACTGTTTATAGCCTGAATATAAGGAAAAATATATTCCTCGAAACTGTTTTAAATTTCATCTTTGTACCTGGAAATCTAAATAAAAACTTTTCATGTTGTGAATAATCTGTGGCCAGATTCATTAAAAAGTTAGAATTTGTGTATTCTTTCATATTTCTCTACATTCATGCTTTTTTATAAGTTTACAAATTAATCTTTTAGAATTTCTTTAAAACCTATTTGAAATATATGAAATAAATATTGTTAGCCTTCAGAGAATATCAATATTCAACAATGGCATTTTGCAACATGACCAGGCAGCTGAATTTCTGTTAATTTTGTCTCATTGTTGTGATATGATTTAGCTATATGATAAGCAGATATAGTTGTCAAATTTGTGTTGATATTTGCTTGAAAATATTTAGTTTTCACATCAAATGTTCTACGATTTGTAATGAGTTTTACAAAAAACAATGAATGAGTTCTGATAATTCAAAGAGAAATAGTGGTATAAATTGTACTACATAACCATTACTAAAGGGGAGAAAGTACGTGGTGTTGGAGCAACATTAGATGTGGTTGTATTCGGCTTGATCGTAGCTAAGTAGCCTACATATGAAATTGCTAGAGTTAGCAATTTAACAAAATCTCTATCTACCAATGTTATTAAGAGAGAAGACCCCACTTTGTTTATAGGATTTGCACCAACGTTGCCAGATGATTAAATGTATATCCCTGTACCATCCTTCAAAAATCCTGATACTTACACTAAAATCCCACGTAGAAATGACAATTGATTTAAATTCTGAAATTGTTCATGTTATAACTCTATTATGTTTTTAATGCACACAGGAAGTTTATTAAACGTAACTCGATATCCATTCATTTTATATTGATAAACTAAATGGAAGACTAAGACATTCTATCCTTTACCACTACAGCATGTATCAGAAAAAGACTGTCCTATGTCACCTCTAAGTTTTTTGGCAGTCTTTTTATCAATACCATGGATATTTGTAATATTGGTGATAGTTTTAAATTATTGAACCAAAAATTTATTGTACAAATCTTAAATTAGTACTTAATTACCTGCAGGCTTAAAATCCTGGTATTTAAACATACCAGGATGTCTTCACCTGGTACATGGTATCTTCATTAAAATACTGGTAAAAAATACTAGGATTCTGGTGGCAACACTGATCTGCACCTTACAAAATTTATATAAGAACTCTAATGCACAAATTTGATTGTCATGCTAAAAAGTCAAAATCTAGTTCAAATAGTTATTTATACTTTACTGAGGTTTTTTACTAAGAGGTTCTCAGACAGCTGTGTGGCATTTATATTCTAAAGCTCATCAACCACTTACATGGAGTCAAGAACAGCAGTGGATGCTTGAGAATACTATTACTGGTAGAAAACTGTTAATACAAAATACCTAGAAAGAAATGTAAATGCAATACTATCTACCAACATTTAAATGTGATTGATTCTAATTCTTGTACATAGAATATAATAAATGATTTAAGCCATGATTTCTGCTCATAGAATTTCAATACTGAAGAGGCAGTATTTCAAAGCCATTTATTGCATTACCATTTCGTTGGCCAACACTAAAAATGACTCTCTCATTAATTCTTTACAAACATTTAATCCTCGCGGTTCGGCCAAAAATAACATTTTAAATGGAACAAGAACTATTTTGGGGCTGAAGTTTACTTATGGGGGAATCTATGTGGCATTTGTACTTTATTCAAAGAAACATGTTGCCAACCTAACGATTGTACGTTTTCATACATCTTTATGGTGACTGAAATGCACAACACAATGTATAATGGCAGTGCCAAAGAGGATATGGGCAGTGCCATCTGTTTTCTCCAGTGGGTGCTAATAATGGCAATAAATGGTGAGTTTAGTGAATAATGTGAGAAACAAAGAGAGATATTTACATCAACAAGATTTGTGCTTAACAATGTTCAATATCAATTACACATTGGACAGACTATTGAATCTTTTTAAGTTAATTGCATAGCCCAAAAGACAGAGAGCCTTGTTCTGTACTTTGACAAATGTAGCAAAGACACAGACATGACATAGAAATGTTAAGTAAAAAAGTACTTCAGAATCATGTGCATTAAAAATTATGCATTGGATAAACTCAAAGATGTTAATCAAGTAGGCAGGAGGCTGGCTGCTTATTATGAAATTGGAATGCGTACCAAAGTGCATAATCACCTTACAAGTTATAGTTATAAATGTTATAAGTGAGGTTATAAATACAATGACATTTTTTTGTGGTATGCAGAGTGTATATATGCTTGTGGTATGTGCTTACAAAAATACAGTAATTTTGTTAGGTTGGCTAAATCAATCTACATTTCACTTTTACAATACATGGGACAAGAATAAATGGCATCCATTCCCAGTAAGTAAACATTATTTTGAGGGGAAAAAAAAATCAATATTCTAGAGTAAAAACCATAAGCTTGTCTAGTTTGAAATGCATTCATAAATGTTAATATGTACCCTCTATGAACAGTATTTCAGGTACCAGTTAGAGTGGTTTCATGCCATCTTCAGAGTGTGGAGGGTCATTTTTCATTTAGTTAGCTAAATATGCTTGTTAATTCTATGAAAAATTGTTGATTATCTCTATGTTAACAGCATGCACGCTATTAAAATTCCACTGTGTAATTAAAATCCCACACCTACCAATCAGAATTCAGAAAAGAAAGCAATAAGGTTTAATTAAGAAACTATAACACACACGTAGCCAAGGTATTTCCAGTTTGCCATGAAACATGAACAAAAATGTACATCACATATTATGTTCCTACAACTACATATAAACAACGAATGAATAAAACAAAATTGGGGAAGTGAACGTTAAGCTAGCTGACTAATGGAACCACATAAAATATTTAACCTGAATAAATTTAACGTTTTACATGGAAAATATTTGGTCATAGAATTACAATTGTGAAAATGGAATGTCAGTTGTGATTACCCCCATACTAAAACATATGTCATAGCAAAACTGTGTCATAAGTGTGTGTGCGTGTGTTTTTCCCCCTCCCTTTTCCTTTTTCTTTTTCTTCTGTGGTGGATGTGTGTCATGAAGTTGTCAGCTTCTTCTAATATTTTATCAAAAAATGTTATAAATGTTCTACCTTCCATATGCAAATATTTCTTGGACACAAACACAATGCAAGGTCCACTAAAGTACATCTTTTACAGAAGCAATATGACGTCATCAAATGTCTCCCTCAATGGTAAAGATGAGCTAGATTTCTCAAAATTTATTCTTAAATGAAATCGAAACTAAAAAAGTATTGAACATAACATGTGTATAAAGGGGTATAATTGCACTTGTGGTATGTAAGAAAACTCGCTCCTATTGTCACTCATTTTCTTGAACATATCACTCATGCAATTATGCCCCTCTTTACTCACTCGTTTTGTTAATTACTATAATATTATAAATTTAAATACCATAAAGATAACTATTTTATTAGTTACATTTGCATTGTAAAATATCAGTTACTTTGATTCATTTTACTCTGGCTGGAAATTTCTTGTCATGCACATTGATATTTTCTTATCCACACAATATTAGTGTAGTGTAATTGCCAACATTTAGATAAATGGCTTACTAAAAAAAATTAAGTAGTTTCTTCAAACCAAAACTGTTTAACAATGAAGTAAAATATGGTGTTTAATTAATTCACAAATAATAAGAAAAAATTGGAGAATTTCATGTAAGCCTTTCTTCCATTAAATTAAAACAAGAGGAATAACTATTTCCAAAGAATCTCATACTAGTAGCTTGGGCACAAGCCCAAGAATATGAGTTAGTAATATCACACCAAAAATTATGAGAATGTGAGAATGTGTTCATCAAAAGCCCTTATGAGATGAAACAAAAAATGTAGATTTTTGTAAAATTGGACATTTGTAAAAGTGAGGCAAACAATGTTAGCTGTAACAGTCAATGTAAATAATTAGAAAAACATGTGTATATATATAACTTTGTATAATTTTGCATGAAAACATAATACAGAAACAAATACAAAACACAATGTTTACAATTTACAAGATTTAATCACAAAGTAAGGAGAAAGAAAAGCTAATAAAAATAAGTGTGACACATCAAGGGGCTTAATTTGGCAAGACATACAGCACACCGAGCTCACTATGCTGGTGCTGGAGGTGGACAGAGGGACACACACACAATACTTCACATGGGAGAATTTTTCTTCCTTGTTCATTTTCTCCAAGGAACAAGCAACAAACAATGTTAATATTGGATAATGTCTTTCCTTTAATACGCCATACTCCATGTTATATATATATATTGAACAATCTTATCATACAACACTGCATACAAACGTACAATTATTTCCGAGTCTTGGAAGAGGGAACGCAATGTTCTCATGAGGAAACACTTCTTACACTTCAAAATACACAAGTGTTTCCATGATGCACGTTTGAGTATCATTGTGCAATTGATGGATGCACAGTCAAGAGAGAAAGAGCATGGACACAGAAATGTTGCCTGTCATGATATTGAAATACTGTATTTGGTCATTAACACTAATAACTTCGTATCAAAATATTGTCATTTTTCCACAAAACAGTGTGATTAAAATGCAATGATACTATACACAAATGATATTAGAGGTAAATTATTTATTCCTAGATACTTTACATTACAATAAGGAACATTTTACTAACAAATGGATTGCACATTTTTGTGATTATTCATAAACTCTAATGATTCACTATTATAAATAAAATAGATTATATGTTGTTCAAACTTGTTGGCTAGCATCTTAAGGAAAAAATAAAATACTGAAAGAGGCTTTTCTTCTGTCCATGCTCTCAATTGTTCATCCTGCCATAATTATTTGAGATCCTTATAAAAATTACTTCAATACTCAATACTAAATGCTAAATGTATTTCCTAAGAAAAACAACTCAATGTTTCGCTCTCCCATACGATCTTGGATTAACTTTATTTTGAAAAAGGAGTGACTCACTCATTAAAATAATACGAATCCAAGTACATCCAAATCTGTTGAGAGATCAGATCCAAGAGTTATTTCACACAACTCTCCATCAGTTGTATGAATTGAAATGGCAGTGAACATTTACAACGAATCCTTGGTATTAAACAAGTCTTTGGTTACTTTATGAACATTTTAAAAGTAATAATCAATGTTTATAATTGACATGAGAATCATCCTCTTTCTGAATCCGTAATATACATCATATACTCAAGAAGAAAATAAGTACATAAAGTGAAAGTGAGGGCAATATCCACAACACCTTCTATTATAATTCTGAATTCATATTGCAAAAATCTTCAATACCCACTTATCTTGGAGTGAGACACAATTTCTCACTGACTACCACCTACACCCAGGACTAGTGGAATGAAATGTATAAACAACTATTATCTCAATCATTCTAATAAGCAAATGAAAGCAAATTATTTCCAGTTCTAATTCTTGTCACTCACATCCTCTTGACTGTACTCCACCAATTAAATGTTTTTAATTAGCTCACATTTTAACTTTTTGATACACTCCAGCCATTCACAAGTAAACAAAACAGAAACAAAATGAAAAATGATATACTATTAACTGGAATGGTCTCCATTCTCAATGAAGCATGTAGATGTTAACACACTTCAATTCAAGCAAATATCAACTCTTTTATCATTAATATCAACAATCTTTTTAATATATACATTAATATTATATAAGTATATATATTTTTATATATTTGTATATATGATCTTTTAAAATCCTATCACTGTCTTGTAAACTACTACTTACAAGCACAAAATAAACTGAAAAAAAAAAAAGACAAAAAGAAAAAAAAATCACTAACAAAAATACTGATTCCATTGTCTGCTCATATTTTCAAGTAATTTTTAGTAACAACTCTTTCTGCTGTTTAACAATAATTGAACTTTGATCCCACGCAGAAATGCTTGCCTTTCTAAAACACTGGAAATGCCAACGGCACCTAAAATTGATTTCCTTTGCTGAGTGGTCCCACAGCCATTCTTTACATCACTTCTTCAAGTTGTTCACCACATTACTGAAAATAGCAAGTATTATGTTACATTTCATGCATATACGTTGATAAAAAGCTTCTTTTATAATTTCATGGAAAAAAATTGAAATTTTCAACTGTTGCTTCAAAAAGGTCCAAATACTAAATGCTGGACAGCAACTTTCACAAATTATAATGTACTGTGTACAAATTTGTTTGGTCACTTGTACTTTAGAATATGTTTTCAAAATCGATTTGGTAACAAAAATGTTCAGTGAGGGGAAAGGTATTTTTCAACACAGCTGAGGTAGTTACCACTGTTAAGATTGCACTTTCAGATTGCATTCAAGTGGTGCGGAACTGTTGAACAATAAATACATAGGGTAAGTGTGCAAAAATTATGTTACAATAAGCGATTGGGCTTCGTCAGGTATGTGATACAAAATAGTGAATCATTATGGCATATATGTATATGTTAATTCTAAACTACAAGTTACAATGACAAAGAAAATATTTCATCAAAAATAGATTTTAAAAGAATCTTTCTTCAATGTACTGACATTTTGATCTATCTCCTATTTCTACGACTTATACAAGAGGGCTTTATGTGTTGAGGTCATAACATCTGCAATATCTACAAGCACAATTGCTATCAAATCATTATTCAAGCAATACAAGACAGTTGGGGCTGCAGGAAAAAAAACAGTAGAAGATTACAGAAGCAACAAATTAGTTATTTCACATTTGCAAAATATAATTTCTCCAAAGAAAAATCAAACTGTAACTGCTTCTCAGTAATAACAGAGAAGCTTCAATTTTGAATATCAAAATATTTAACAGTATTGCAAAAAGAATGTTTTTTTCATTACAACAGGCATATTCCCACTATGGCCGTGTTAACCCCCGCTGCTTACAGCATAGAAGTCAAAGTCAAAGTTGCATTAAGAAAGGCAGGCATAGGTTGAAGTTGCAATCATAACAGAGAGTATATTTCAATATTATACTAAAAGAGTATCAAGATACAAAGGTTTGGAATGTTTCCCTTAACTCAAAACTTATTCTGAAGAGCAGAAGCTTGTTAAAAGTTTATATCATACTACACAGAATTTTTGTAGTGTGTATTGACAGTTAATATTTTTTTTTTCAACACAAAATTGACAAATGCTTAAGATTGCACCCAGGGAACAATAAACATAAAGGAATTACATTCAGTGGCTTTCCAGTATCATTAAATATTGAATATTTGCAAAACATCTCACTTTTTCTACTAAGAGTTGATGTAAAAAGGTGAACAGTCCTTATTTAACTACTTAGTCTTCTGGATTGATTACCATGACATATGTGAATATTTGAAGATACCAACATACAAACACTTTCACTCACTTTACCAAACTACTTGCTGGTAACTTTGTTGCACTTTGCATACTGTGCCCTAATCTCCACACACAAGACATAAAGATTCATTCACCACTAACATCTGTTGATTTCATATGTAATATTACCTTTCAAAACATGACTACGACAGTATAACATGTCTTGAACAAGCACCATGCCACGCTGAATTCTCACCCCACCCCGACCAACGGATGCTGGTTCGTATGCCACAGAAGAAACATCTCAATGAACATGAATATCGCACTTCTCACGCAACACAATTCCTAAATGTTCTTCACATTTGTTCATAGAACAGGAAAGAGGAAAGGTCACTCCCTTAGAGAATGTCTTGGAGATTGAAGGTGGAGCCAGAGTCTAAGGAGTTGAGCAACTCCTGAGCAGCAGCGGAGAAGTGGCTGGAGTCACCAGCCGGCAACTGTTCAAGGAATTCAAGGCTAAAGTCTGCTGTGGCCTGGGAGGCGGTGGTGCTCTGGGTGGATGCCACAGACGTGCCCGTCCCTACAGAATGCTGCGGTTGCGATGTGGGTGGCTGCGGTGCCTGTCCTGGGTTGCCAGCACCCGCACCGCCAGGACTCCCGGTGTAGCCAACCTGCTGCTGAGCTAGGTGGTGATGCGGTGGGTGATGAGGGGAGCCTGCGCCGTTCCCACTCACTGACATGGATTGGGACATCTGGAGACTCATTGACATCTGTGCAAAAGAGGGAAATGTAAACAGAGATCGATAATAAAACAGAATGAAAATATATAAACAAATAAGGGTGATACAATTTTTTTTTAATTTTAATTTCATTTAACTTAAAAATACAACAAGGTAAGTAGCATAAAATGTATATGGGGAAAAAAAGGAAAACTTTAGAAGGATGTTTCATATTTAAAGCTCCAGAACAAGCATTGCAATAACATAAAAACAAAGAAACAATAAAGTATTGAAAATTATAAAATTAAGAAGTATAATACAAAACAAAAAGAAAAATTAAGCAATAATTGTATAAATGATGTTTTAATAGTTTTTGAAAAAAAAAAAAAAGATTAAAATTCAAATCTTCTCAATCTCAATATCTTCATATTTATTAAAAATATCTGCTTCATAGGATGTTGACTTTAAATGTGAAATATTTATTTCTCCGAAAATTTGTTTAACACTTTGAATGCCATCCATGAGACACACTGGTTTTACTTGGGGGTCAATCTGTGGTACAGTATTCTATTAACAATACATGTTACTTGAAGTATATTGAAAACATTGGTGGGTAAGCATGCAGCAACCGCAAACCATGTGTCAAATGTATTTCGTGTTTTATCCAGTGGGGATACGAACTGCTGTCGCTACAGTCACTTCGTGTCACAATATATAGTTGCTAGTATTTTTAAATGTAGAGTCCACCTGCTGCTCATGGCCATTCAGCTGACGCTGCTGGTGGCTTTCATGGCATTCAATGTGTTAAGAATGTATTATTCAGTTACTCACAAGTAAAACTTCCTAGTTTTCAAATGTTACCAACCACAATCATTGGTACCTCTACTCATTCAACTACAGTAATAATAAGGGATACAGATTCTGGAGCTCAATGAAGCTGGAACAGATTATATTTTTCTCTAAATTGTTTACTGGTATTAAATGACAAATCTAATCTCCTTTTCCTAACTAAACTAAACTCCTTTTCTGGTATTAAATGACAAATAAATGTTAAAATTAAAACGATCATTACCTGGCCACCAGGTCCCATGCCGGGACCAGGTCCTGGACCAGGAGGGCTGCAGTCCCATACCAGGCTGCTGGGACATCATTTGCATCTGACTGACTGGAGAGCCTGCCAGTGACTGATTGCGCACCATCTGCGCGTGCTGCATCTGCCCAGCTGTCATCTGCATGCCGCCTTGCGCACTAGCCATGCCAAATGAACCTGTCAGGAAATTGAAAAGACTATCAAAGCACTCTTGCAAACTATAATAAATAAATAAATAACTAATAAATGAAACAACATGCACACAAATTAAAACACTGATGAATGGAGAACATTTTTTCCAAGTTACTTCAAAATAATAGCTGGGAAATAGCGACTTCCACTCAAGAGCAAAACTTTCTTCAGAAGTTTTGTACGAGAATAATGTTAAACACATTACTAAAAATTATTGAATTGATAGCATTAACAAGAAATGAGATACAACAGAAGTGTCTGTAGAGTTTTCTCACGTCTAGAATTGCCACTGTCTCTGACATAGAGTCGCGACATTAATAACCAACACCATCACTGTTCAGCACAAAGAAGGAAGAGCGTCCAGGTACAAGACCAATCCCAAGCATTACGATGAGTTACTATTTGTCTCGGTTAAAAGAGTACTTTGGCACAGGAGACGTAACTACAATTTAGAATTTCATTCACCTTTTCAGAACCTTATCTTTGGTCTCTTTGGTACGAAAGACTGTTCAATTAACTGGTATGTGAAAAATTATGTATTAGTTTGGTACTTTTCCATTCAAAAAGAAAACAAAGTCCACAAAACATTGGCTTCAATAAATCGATGCTTTAAACAGATTTTTAACAGCTTAAGTCAAGAGTCTCGACGGGGGCAGATTTTCTAACACTAGCTAGAAAGATACGTTGAACTGATCTGATCAGAGGAGAATTCTGGCAGCTGGCTGATCTAATCAGTAGTTTTCTGTGCTATTATTTATTTATTTCTATATTTATTTTTTATTAATATTAGGTGAATGCTAGTGCAGTCCCTCACAAATGCACCACGCACTGCACATGATCACATCATCTCTCAGTACTCATGTTGGGATACCTGTCAGGAACTCCCCAGTCAATATTTTTTGGTTTCCTAATAGTGGAACTGGAATATTACTTTAAAAATCTTACAGAAGAGCAAACCCTCATCCTATAAGGGAATTATCATTGAAAAATTTGGAACTGTCTTTAAGAAAATTGTGTTTAAGCTTTACTGTAAATGCGAATTTTAAGCACTTTCACTCACAAACGCAATTATGTTTGCAAATCACAATCAAATGTGTATATTAACGACGTGAGAGATATTTAAAAAATAATACATTTTTATAATTTACGTAATTTATGATAAAACAAAAGAATACAGCAACATTATTTTCATGTCATCTTAAACGGTGCAATTAGCACTATCCGCCACTAAATTTGAAGAACACTTGGAGACGTTTTTGAGAAAATGGTATTTGAGTGTTTCCGAAAATGTGAGAAAAAAGAGAAAAAATGGGAGAGAAAAAAAAAAGAAAAACAAAGGGGGGGAGGTGTTGGAGAGAGGCGGAGGAGTGTGCTGACCTTGCGGGAAGTTGGGCGGTCGGTTGAAGACGGCGCTCTGCTGCTGGGAGAGCAGCAGGTGGCGCCAGTCGGCGCCGCCGCCGCCGCCGCGCCCCAGGCTCAGCCCGTCGGGCCCCACGCTGACGTTGGGCGGGCGCTGCGCGGCGCGGCCGTGCGCGGGGCCCGGCCCGGGGCCGGGGCCTGGGCCGGGGCCCGGCCCGCCGCCCGCCGCCGCGGCCGCCGCCGCCGCGGCCGCCGCCGCCGCCGCCGCGCCGTACGGCCCCGCGCCGCCCACCACGCGCTGCGCCTGGTGCGGCGGCGGCGGCCCGCCCGGCTGCCCGCCCAGGTGGTGCGGGTGCGGCGGGCCCAGCATCCCGCCGCCCCCCAGGTACATGCCGCCCCCGCCGCCGCCCCCGTGGAGCGCCGCCGCCGCCGCGGCCGCCGCCGCCGCCGCCTGCTGCTGCTGTTGCTGTTGCTGCTGCTGCTGCGGGCGCATCATGGGGCCTGCGAAAAACCAACCGTGCCTGTTAACTGTGTTGTCGATATATTGTGTCGTTCAAAACTTCGTTCAATCATATTCTTGTACGAAAATTTAATATCTATCAGAAATACATTTACTTTTAGGTGTCATCCATAAATTACGTAACGCTAAAGGGGGAAGGAGGGGGTCTAAGGCAGCGTTGCATAGAGATAGGGAAGTGCGTTTCAAGGGGGAGGGAGGTCTTGAAAATACTCGAAATTTGCTTTACGTAATTTATGGACGGCCCCTTGGTGGAAATACTCATACTTCATCTTTAGCTTGAAATGGGGTCGGATTTATTATGTACTACATGGGCTCTCAATAAAATCATATTGGGGGCCCCTTCCGTTAAAAAAATCCTCGGCGATTTACTTTGAAAAAAAAAAACAAACACTTTGTATTCAAATCATTGAAATTAAAATATTGGTTTTAGATTTTGATGATTACTTATTTTTAAGCTACAGTGGGACGTCGATTTATCCAAACGTCAAATATTCGAACTCAGACCTTCCCTGAACATTTTTTAAAAATTAGGTATCGCATACTATACGTTTTCATTTTCTTTTGTAATATTGAATATTGAGAATGATCCCCGATATGATTGACTGATAAAATATTAACGAGATATTGTACTGTAGTTAATCAGTGAACTTTGACAAATTCCTACAATAAATGCTTAAGATCTCGGAAGGTTTATAATAATTAGCAGAAAAACGCTTTTCACCACCTCTAATTGCACGAGAACTAACGCTACATTCTCAAACAACCGATCGTAAATGCTTAACAGCTGTCACTCACTCGGAATGTTGATTGTTGGCAGTAAGTTTGGAGCAACGGTAGCCTACATACAGTGCAGATAGAACGGTAGCCTACACATAGGGGCCGGTAGAAGTTGTATGATTGCAAGCACTGTTTGATACGGTCGCGATCATGCGATATCTGGCGGCACGACTGACAATGACGCGAAATATCGAGACATATTCCATTGTGAAGACAGGCAGAGTTATAAAAAAATGCAGTATAGACATTATGTTCAGTTATCCGGTTATCGAATACCAGAACTATATCTGGTCCCAATTAGTTGGGATAATCGACGTCCCTCTGTACTCCATTATTAATGATTAGGGGGCGGATTTTAATGAAATTTCATTTTGTTTCTTTTCACTTTATAACAATGCCGTTTAGTATAGAAATTCATTTTATGTATGACAAAACGAAATGACAAATTTTTAAAGTTTTTTTTGTTGCACTTTTTTGTCGATTTCGACTAATAAGTAATTTTTTACCTTTTACGTAATTTTTAATGCATTTTTCGGTGATTTCATCGATTTTAATACCATTTTAATGGTACTTCCTTAAAACAATATTTGCGAGAAAAAACAAATGTTCACAACTGAATTTCTGAGTGGCCAATTCGATTTCTTCGCTCGCATATTGTAATGTCAGCTGTTTACTATGTAAGCCTATCGCCTATCGGAGCCATCGGCCGATTTCGGCCGATTTCGTACAAAGGCAGAGATTTTCTTTTCATGAACAGTCCAAATCAAACGTTTGCAAGCCCGAGTTCACTTAAACAAAAGGAAGTCTCGATTACATCAGTAATATATCCAACAGCTTGAATTGTCCATGTCAATTGGTTTTGATCAAATTTTTTATTTCATTTTTCATTGTTTTTAGAGCATTTTGAAAACATTTTATGAACATTTTATTGATCATTTTTGGCAATGTTTTAGGTCATCAAAATGCGCCCCCTATTAATAATTGTGGTCACGGGGTAAAAGTTCTTAAATCAATTTTTGGCAAAATTGGGTTAAATACTGGAACTACAATTAAGTATCTATATTTTATTTTAGTAAAACGACCGAATTCAAATGTTGCCTGACGAGAAAAAAACATTAAGAAATAGTGTTTAGCGTAGCAACAAGCGGTGACTCAATAATCTAACCCTTGATTTTCTCCAAACTGAGATTTTGGACTTAAGAACTTTTACCCCGTGACCAGCAGAATTGTTTAATCTCCTGCTAACGAGTGAAGGTGTTTGTGGAGTGTCTCACCAGAGGGCGGCATGGGCTGCTGGCCGCCCCGCCGCATGGCCCCGGCGCCCGGGAACCGCTGCTGCTGCTGCTGCGGCGGCGGCGCCTGCGGCCCCATCAGCCCGTGCATGAGCTGCTGCGCGCTCTCCTTGTAGCCCGGCGGCGGGGGCCGCGGGCCGCCGCCCATGCCCCCGCCGCCGCCGCCCGCCGCCGCGGCCGCCGCCGCCGCCGCCGCGGCCGCCGCCATGTTGTGCTGCTGCTGCTGCTGCGCCGCAGCCGCCGCCGCTGCCGCCTGTCGCAGCACGCGCCAACGCTATAGTACGACGAGTTACAAATCTCGCTTCGAATGCGCATGCGCGAGGAGGGAGGGTCACTCCCACCATACAGCTCACTTTACCTGGAAATATCGCTCTCGCACTAGCTCTGCACCAGGAGCCGCATGATCGCCAGCACTGCTCGATACAGTCGCGATCATGCGACTCCTAGCGGCACAACCGAAAACGACGCGAAATACCGTGAGATATTCCATTTTATTGACATCCCCCCGTGCGCCAAGAAAGAAAATCCGTCAGTCGGGCGTACCTGCTGGTGCTGCACCTGCTGTTGCTGGGCTGCGGCCGCCGCCGCCGCTGCCGCCTGCTGCTGCTGCTGTTGCTGCTGCTGGGCCTGCTGCTGCTGCAGCTGCTGTACCCTGAGCTGCTGCAGCAGCTGCTGTTGCTGCTGCTGCGCTTGCTGCTGCTGCTGTTGCTGCTGCTGGCGGGACGTGGGCGGGTCGCCGCCGCCCCCTCCGCCGCCGCGCCCGCCGCCCGGCGCGCGCTGCCGGAGGTTCAGCTGCGTGAAGTTGATGGTCTGCGACTGCGACACGCTGTAGCTCTCGCTCGACGGCGGCGCCGACTGTTGGCTGAAGTACATGCCCTGCTGCGCCGCCACCGACACGCCCGGCTTCAGCTCGCCGCTCATCTGCAGGTGCTGGCCGGCCGACACCTGAAACGAACCAAGCAAAAAGCACTGTTCACTTTCATGTTCCAACAACAGGCAAGAGTTGAGCTCATTTGGAAATAAATCTAACAATCTTACAGCTGCAAAAATGCGTACGTTTCACTTGAAGCGTCGACGTTTCAACAACAGGTAAGCGTTGAGCTCAATTACAAATAAATCTAACAATCCTACAGCAGCAAAAATGTGCACATTTCAAATAGAACGTCGACGTTCCAACAACAGGCAAGAGTTGAGCTCATTTAGAAATAAATCTAACAATCCTACAGCAGCAAAAATGTGCACATTTCAAATAGAACGTCGACGTTCCAACAACAGGCAAGAGTTGAGCTCATTTAGAAATAAATCCAACAATCCTACAGCTGCAAAAATGTGCACATTTCAAATGAAACGTCCGACGTTCCAACAAAAGACAAGATTTGAGCTCATTTAGAAATAAATCCAACAATCCTACAGCTGCAAAAATGTACACATTTCAATTGGAACGTCGACGTTCCAACAACAGGCAAGAGTTGAGCTCATTTAGAAATAAATCTAACAATCCTACAGCTGCAAAAATGTGCACATTTCAATTGGAACGTCGACGTTCCAACAACAGGTACGAGTTGAGCTCATTTAGAAATAAATCTAACATCCTACAGCTGCAAAAATGCTGCTGTGCGGTGTGGCAAATAGGGCTCCGGAGCAGAAGAAACTGGCTGCACTGAAACGGCACACGGACAGTGGCGGCTGCTCCTTACGGGGCTCCTAGGGCGGCACCCTCCCCAGAAAAAACAACCCTCGGGAAAAGTTGCAGTAACTATAAACGTTGTAGGGTATTAAATCGTCTCGTTCAATTTGTGCTTATTATCGGCGCAATTTCTGAGGATGAATTTAGTTTTATGTGCCCGCTTAAGCAAAAAATAAATGTTTTTGGAACGGTTCGTATCGTGGACTATCGCGCCGTCCTATCCCTGGTGCGTGCGTCGCAATGGAAGCTTGAGGAAGAGAGGATACTGGGAGTTGGGGGGGGGGCAGCGTGCTTCTATTAGGGGTTTGTTCGGCAGAGTCCGCACCTACTAAAGTAAGCTAAGAAAACCGACCCTTACATTTGATTTCATAAATTACTGATTTATTTCCTTGAAATATTAAAAAAAATTCTCTTATTTTCCCGTGAGCACAATTGTTATCAACGTAAAAGTTGTGTTAGACAAGGATTAAAATCCCGCTGCGTGCAAATCGGTCGTACACTACACGCTATAGTTTTCCTATTCAAAAATCATTTTGAAGACGTAAAATGTACGTGGTAGTTCGGACGTACAGATACACGCCATTCCTCTTGATTCGCAACCCACAGGGCACCGATGCATACGTTAATACTAAAGCTCCTTCCTTCTTCGTGGCATGACGTCAGCTGTAGCCGTAAGTAATGACACAGTATGAGAATACTAGTAGTGACATCGGAGACGAGAAGTTGCGGATTAACATAAACTATTTGCATATTTCAGTGAAAATCGGAACTGTTTTTAGTTTTTGTAGGGAATCCTGGGTACCTAACATTGACACTTCTCACAAGGACAGAGGCTATTTATTCTTCCGTCAATTTATGCGTACATCAGACATTAGTAATATAGGCGCAATTTACATGAAAAAGCGAATCCTGGGAATAAAGTAAGCATGTGACTACCTTTGACTCGATTTTATTAACACATTCTGATGCAATATTTTGTTTGAATTCATAAGTTTATTTGTGAATCATAACAGTAATGTAAGCGAATAGAAATTTCAGATTTACATCTACATGAAGAGACAATTCACATTATAATGTAGTGCGCAGTCTTGCATTTCCATCATACGTTTTCTTCGTTTATGGAACCTTAAAGAATTTATCCAATGACCACTACTATTTTCTCTTGATGTTTTGCCGCTTTGATTAATTGTGAGTAATGTTGTAGCCTCTTTCCAGAAACCGTTCATTAGAGGTAATAAAATACTGTCCTATAATGCTTTC
Organism: Acheta domesticus; assembly: GCA_031308135.1. Taxonomy (NCBI): domain Eukaryota; kingdom Metazoa; phylum Arthropoda; class Insecta; order Orthoptera; family Gryllidae; genus Acheta; species Acheta domesticus. Next base: position 179,402,619 of record JAHLJT010002406.1, read on the forward strand.
GAAGTGCAACGTTTGTGTTTATTCTGAAAGCTGTTCCTAAACCCAACGCAACAATCATTGGAGAGCGTGGTCGCTGTTAACTTCGTTTGCAGTCCGAGCGGTTCGTTAACCAATAATTCGATGAAGATGTACTTGAATAAGTGTAACTAGTGCCAATTCTGAACGTAGGAGGTTAGACGTTGTCCTCTATAAGCGTGAAGTTAGGGGTGGGAAAGAGAAGCGAATGTTGGTTCAAAGCCGATCGAAGATATAGATTTTTAAGGGCGAAAAAATCCTTCGTATGCTTTCCTTCGGAGGGGAAGTAAAGCCGGCTATCCCATATAGTAGATTTACTCTATGCAAAAGATTAAGCCTCAAAGAAGCCTCTGAGCTAATTCGAATCGCCTGTTTCGTCACCCGTGTGATACCTTCTTTCTCCGCTAGATGGCGAAAGGGAGTGACGCGAAATTTGCGTGGTCAGGCTGAAGAGCAGGCCTCATGGCCTGAGCCTCGCCACGTAAAATAAGGCATACATTCATTTCAATGTCCAAGGTACAGAAAAGCCGACGAAGGCGAGGACGAGAGCAAGGTGAAGGCGCCAAAACCAAGGGCGAATCGTTCGGTGAGGAATAGGCCAGGGAGGAGGAGGAGAAAGAGGAGGAGGAGGAGGAGAAGGAGGAGAAAGAGGAGGAGGAGAAGGAGGAAGAGAACGAGGAGGAGAAGGAGGAGGAGGAGAAGGAAGAGAAGGAGGAGGAGGAGGAGGAGGAGGAGAAGGAGGACGAGCAGGATGTTAAAGGCGAGGGCCATGTCCTGAGTACAGAAAAGGCGAGGACGAGGGCAAGGCGGAGGCGCCAAGACCAAGGGCGAGGGCGAGTCGTTCGGTGAGGAACAGGGCAAGGTCAAGGGGGAGGAGGAGGAGGATGTTAAGGGCGAGGGCCATGTCCAGGGTGCAGAAAAGGCGAGGCCGAGGGCAAGGCGGAGGCGCCAGCGGCTGCGAGGCGGAGCAGCAGGGGCGAGGCGCGGGCAGAGCCACGAGGCGCGCGACGCAGTGGGTGAAGGCGAGCGCCCGCGCCCGCGTCCGCCGATGACCCCGCGACCCGCGACCAACAGTACACGCGCGGCGCCGTTACCTCCGGCGGGGGGACGGCCTTGTGCCACTCGCCGCGCCTCGCCTCGCCTCGCCCTCCGCCCGGCACGCACTCGCAGCGCAGCGGAGCGCATCGCCACACACGTGGACCGTTTCAGCAAAATGGGGAAACGCTCGCTTCAACCCATCCCTCATCAAGTGGTTTGCGGGTACAGTTACGGAATAAACGTCCGTCACGCAAATTGAATCGGTGGCTCAGGGCATCTACTCATGCCACTGCAGTGCCTCTGATCGGGAGATCCTAGGTTCGAGCCCGACGGTATAGCAGGGTTTTCGACACCATCTTGTCGCTCGCTGTCTGGACGGGAATTCTACCGGCCGGCTGTTCCGATCAGTACTTTTTCGTGGTTTACTCTGATCAATACCAGGCCAACGCCGGAGCAGTACCCTCACAAACTGGCCACGGACTGCGCGCCTTGTCCTATCCTCACCCGTTACTAAAATAAAACAGCACTACACTATCACACATGCCGGGAGACAAGTCCGGAGAGTAGAGCTTGTCCCGGCCGAGGCAGTGGCCCCGCTCGTGGGAGATATCTGGGTGGGAAAAATCTCCGCCAGCCGACGGGTAGGTCAACGAGGGATCTCGCCATCCAACGGGAAAGATCTCCACTGATAAAATGTAGTGCATGTTTTTATCACCTCCCGTGATAAAAAAAACAACAAAGAAAAAAAAACAGTTCTTAGCAACTGTCGCGCCCGGAATTACTAATCAATTAATCATCATTGGTCTCACGAGAAATACAGGTTCGTCGTTAGAGTGCTTTGTTCGTGTGCACTCTGCTCGATGCTACTGCGCCAATTTCCTTATAGAGGCAGCAAAAGCTTCGATAGAAGGGAAAAAACCAACCACACACTGAGAACAATACTTGTTCGCAGCCAACATATTCCTCTATGCTGCAGTCTGGCAGTTAGTAAAAAAAACCTGCCCAACAGGTAATCAGTTGTTGAAGTATCCCTAACGTTTACTACAAATCTGCACACACGATTGACCTCATCAGGCATCAGTCCATCTCGTATTTGCGTGTTTTCATCGAACACCATCATTCCCAAGTACGCTAACGCAGTTGTAGGCGTCCTTTCCGCCGTGCGGTCCCTGCACTTGAGAGCGGCACCTGCGCTGGGCTGGCGCGCGTGAGGAGCAGCCGAGCGCACCACGTCCGCTGTGTGTGTGTGTGTGTGTGTGTGTGTGTTGGGGCGGGGCGGGGCGGGCGTGCGGTGCAGTGTAGTGACCGTCGTAATTATGCGCACGGCGGCGCACGCTGCGGCTTCCGTACCGCGCCTTGCTTCGCGCGAGGGACATGGGCGGGGCGGGGCAGGGTGGGATGGAGGGGCGGGGTAGTGGAGCGGCGGTGTGGAGGAGGGGCGGGGTGGAGGAGGGGCGGGGTGGAGGAGGGGCGGGGTGGAGGAGGGGCGGGGTGGAGGAGGGGCGGTGTGGAGAAGGGGGCGGTGTGGAGGAGGGGCGGGTGGAGGACGGTCGGTGTGGAGGAGGGGCGGTGTGGAGGAGGGGCGGTGTGGAGGAGGGGCGGTGTGGAGGAGGGGCGGGGTGGAGGAGGGGCGGTGTGGAGAAGTGGCGATGTGGAGGAGGGGCGGGTTGGAGGAGGGGGCGGGTTGGAGGAGGGGCGGGTTGGAGGAGGGGCGGGTTGGAGGAGGGGCGGGTTGAAGGAGGGGCGGGTTGGAGGAGGGGCGGGTTGGAGGAGGGGCGGGTTGGAGGAGAGGCGGGGTGGAGGGGCAGGGTGGAGGAGGGGCGGGGTGGAGGAGAGGCGGGGTAGTGGAGGGGCGGGGTGGAAGAGGGGCGGGGTGGAGGAGGGAGGTGGAGAGGGGCGGTGTGGAGGAGGGGCGGAGTGTGGGAGGGGCGGGGCGAAGCCTGGCGGGGTGTGGCGAAGGAGGAGCGGGGCAGGGGTTGCGGGGATGAGCGGAGGAGGGGGGGTGGGGAAGAGGGTCTGTGACGCTAACGGTCCACTGCAGGCCACAGCCGAGATGCGCCAGCTGTACAAAAGCGCCGACGGTAAACCCTATTTCAGTGCACAGCGCCCGTTCACCTTCCACCACTAGTTCCCAGGTTCGAATCCCGGTCGACCCTGGTACCATTTGTGGTGGACGAAGCGGTTCGGCGAAGCCTGTCGTGGCTGGAAATCACACATTTTCAGAAAGGCAACAACACTTCCAGGAAGACTTCAGTCCGACTGAGAAACCTGAATTTCTCTCCACGAGACCGCTTGTGTCGCGTCGCATAGGAAAGCAATACTCTTACGAGCCCACCTCTGAGCTATGGGTACGAGCGCTCTCTACAACGTCCAACTGCGTGTATTATTTGGTGTGTATGGGCGCAATGACGTTAATAACTACGCCGCCCCTAGCCCCAACGTGGAGAGCCCACGTGGCAAGTGGCGAGGCGCCGGCGGTGCGGCGCCGACACCGCCCTTCCGGCGAGAGGGACGGGGGGGGGGGGCGGGCGGGCGGCGGCGATAATTAGACGGCGGCGCCCTAATGGAGCTCCCGCCCCTGCCCCCGCCGCCGCCCCGCCCCCACATCGACAACAAAACATCGATGTTCAAAATTAAAACATCCGTGTTCAAAATACATCGACTAAAATCATTGACGTTGTCCAACATGAATGTTCTTAGACTGGACTGGTAATCGTTTGCATTAAAATTTACATGCAAACGAATTTAAATTTAAATTCCTTTGCATTAAAATTAAATTTGACGGTTTATCAATTCGCCGAATAAAGGTACAAAAAGAAGGGGAATGCACACAGCACATTTGTTGATACATCTCAATTAGTATTCAATGTGCGAAATTAATATGAAGAAAGAAGGAATAGAAACAAGGACATGGAGATCATCTGGGGCGTGAGAGTTTGGTCGATGAAGGTAGTACAAACAGCGTTCCTTTAGTTGCAACAAATGAATCATCAGTTTTTATTTCGTATTTTAACTTTTACTGTATTGTGATCGTGTAAATTTTTCGTCGGAAAAGGAAAACATCGATCACATAGCATAGATGTTAAAAACATCGGCGTTATTTCATCGATGTTAAGCATCCAATCACCTTCCCTTCCGAGCATTTGTGGAAAACCGCACTCGATTTATCTGGCGAAGAGAGGGACGGTGGCTCTGTTATGTAGTGTCGCTCCACGAGACCACGCCACGTTCAAAAGACGATGTGCACTACAATGGCGGATCGGGCTGGTGGCAATACACCCCCATTCCGAGTCCTTTTTAACTGGAATGAGTCGTCGGAAACTTTTATTTTCATGTTGGTTTTATAGACCCTCCAATTGCGAGACGTAGAAACCTTTCCAGTATCAAGTCTTTCTCACCCATCACTCGCCCCTTGGGATACGTCTTCAATTGAATTGGAAATATTGGTAAAAGATCCCTTCACAGATTTTAAATTGTGCAATTTTGTAGGCTTGTAAATGTTATTGTGTACTATATATTTTACAAATAACGTCTGACGAAGGCCGAATGATGTAATATCCACATAATGCAGTTTTTTTGTATAAGTGCGTATTCCATTTTGTTTATGTTCGAGTTGTTCTATGCTTACACTACAATGTTGTTGTTTGGGTTCTCATCAGTAGGAATGCAACATCGAAGTAGATGCTTTCAAAACATCCATGTTTCAATACTCACATAGAAGTTCCGAACATCGATGAAGTTTTTAACACTGATTAAACATTAATGTTTTTTAAACATCGATGTATCGTGCTGGAATATTTTAAGGTTATGATGTTTTGTTTATGCTTGAAAACGGTACATAATCACAATTTCGGAAATACTTGTAACACCTATGTCATCCCATGCGTTCAAGCGACGTGAACGTTGCTCGCTTGTACTTTCATCGTGCAGACATCTCCCCCCGAGGGAAGGCCCCGATGTCCTGGAACTTCCTACGCCTTTCCTCGCATTTTGCACGCAGTCACGATCAATACACGAGCAGGGGGCGTACGGCCCCCTCCTCCTCCTCCTCCCCGCATCCTTCTACGGGGAACTGAGGAAGCTCTGACCCATTGAGATGACCCTGGGCGCTCAGACTTTTAGGGCCAGGATTTGTAAGGGTTCTCATTACTTTTTAGTTTCATTCGACAGCGAAGTGAGATGACACTGTGCGTTCAGTCTTTCAGGACCAGGATTGGCGATGGTTCGTTTCACTTTTTGTTTCATTCCACAGCCAAGTGAGATGACCCTGAGCACTCAGACTTTCAGGGCCAGGATTTGCAAGGGTTCTGATTACTTTTTAGTTTCATTCGACAGCTAAGTGAGATGACACTGTGCGTTCAGTCTTTCAGGACCAGGATTGGCGATGGTTCGTTTCACTTTTTTGTTTCATTCCACAGCCAAGTGAGATGACCCTGAGCACTCAGACTTTCAGGGCCAGGATTTGCAAGGGTTCTCATTACTTTTTAGTTTCATTCGACAGCTAAGTGAGATGACACTGTGCGTTCAGTCTTTCAGGACCAGGATTGGCGATGGTTCGTTTCACTTTTTTGTTTCATTCCACAGCCAAGTGAGATGACCCTGAGCACTCAGACTTTCAGGGCCAGGGTTTGCAAGGGTTCTGATTACTTTTTAGTTTCATTCGACAGCTAAGTGAGATGACACTGTGCGTTCAGTCTTTCAGGACCAGGATTGGCGATGGTTCGTTTCACTTTTTTGTTTCATTCCACAGCCAAGTGAGATGACCCTGAGCGCTCAGACTTTCAGGGCCAGGGTTTGCAAGGGTTCTCATTACTTTTTAGTTTCATTCGACAGCTAAGTGAGATGACACTGTGCGTTCAGTCTTTCAGGACCAGGATTGGCGATGGTTCGTTTCACTTTTTTGTTTCATTCCACAGCCAAGTGAGATGACCCTGAGCACTCAGACTTTCAGGGCCAGGATTTGCAAGGGTTCTCATTACTTTTTAGTTTCATTCGACAGCTAAGTGAGATGACACTGTGCGTTCAGTCTTTCAGGACCAGGATTGGCGATGGTTCGTTTCACTTTTTTGTTTCATTCCACAGCCAAGTGAGATGACCCTGAGCACTCAGACTTTCAGGGCCAGGATTTGCAAGGGTTCTGATTACTTTTTAGTTTCATTCGACAGCTAAGTGAGATGACACTGTGCGTTCAGTCTTTCAGGACCAGGATTGGCGATGGTTCGTTTCACTTTTTTGTTTCATTCCACAGCCAAGTGAGATGACCCTGAGCGCTCAGACTTTCAGGGCCAGGGTTTGGAAGGGTTCTGATTACTTTTTAGTTTCATTCGACAGCTAAGTGAGATGACACTGTGCGTTCAGTCTTTCAGGACCAGGATTGGCGATGGTTCGTTTCACTTTTTTGTTTCATTCTACAGCCAAGTGAGATGACCCTGAGCACTCAGACTTTCAGGGCCAGGGTTTGGAAGGGTTCTGATTACTTTTTAGTTTCATTCGACAGCTAAGTGAGATGACACTGTGCGTTCAGTCTTTCAGGACCAGGATTGGCGATGGTTCGTTTCACTTTTTTGTTTCATTCCACAGCCAAGTGAGATGACCCTGAGCACTCAGACTTTCAGGGCTAGCATTTGTAAGGATTCTGATTACCTTTCAGTTTCATTCGACAGCGAAATATTCATTATAAGTTAATAAAAACGACCACTGTCAAAATCAATTCTCTCCCGCCCGAACGGAAATGTTAGAGATTAGTAAAAAATATTTAGAAACATCGATGTTTCGTTGTCAAAGGCGCATCCCTAGTCTAGTTGTTTCCACGAAGAATCTACACTGCAATACTGATTGGCGTTCGCCAATATCAACTCAAAAGTTTTTCCAGGTCCGGTGGGCATCAGAGCTACGCCTGCCACGGAGGCAACTTGCAGTACGCCCTTGTCGATAGGGTTGCTTCGGCAGGCGTCCGCTCCGGACTTCCTGCTCGCATATCTCATGTGTGTGTGTGTCGTATCCTCCCAACTCCTTGCATCAACATCCATCTAAAACGTATTTCGCCTCGTGTCGCATCTCCCAACAGTTGTCAATAACCACCCACCGACCACAAGACACGCTTGCGCCGCGAGAAAGGATCTGGAAACTACCAGAGGGCGTACGGTTTAATTACTAATTGCGGTGCGAGTTTATGAGGTTGACTGAGGATTCGTTATTTTTCTAACGACATAAAAACATTCTACGTAGTTTTTATCATGGTATCACCTTTACATCCACGTTATTTTGGTCATGTGACAGATGTACCAGCAAGAATCTGGTCCGGAGTGGACCAGCCGAAAATTAACCTACTGCTAGAGTACCATGAAATCTGCCCCTTCTCAAATCGTCATGAAAAGCAGTGGTTAAGGAACATGCAGTTAACGTTGAAAGACTTAATGTTAAGACATGAAGGGCTGCGGGGAAGGGGCGGGGAAAGGACGGGGCGGGGAAGGGGCGGGGCGAGGAAGGGGTAGGACGGGGAAGGAGCGGGGAGGGGAAATGGCCGAGGCGAGAAAGAGGCGGGGAGTGGCAGGGTGGTGCGGGGAAAGGGCGCGGCGGAGCGCGGAAGGGGCGACGGCGCCGGTGGCCGACGCGATTTGTCCGCAGCTCTTGCGAAGGGCGCAAGAGCTTCCGCCGCCCGCCACCCGCCGCGCCCCGCGCGCGCCGCTGCGGCGCACGCGCACTGCCGCCCGTTGCCGACTCAAGTACTCTTCCATTTATTCACAGTGTCCTTTGGCAGTACATCAGCCGCTACGGTGTCATCCAATTGGGAGCTTGAACGTCACCACAGAAACGTCACTGCAGTGACGTTGAAGCTCCCGACTGGATAACTCCGCAACAGCTGATGAATAGAAGTATACACAGTTCTGGCGCGTGCACCGCGAAGTAAAATGATCGTTTCATACACGGGGCGCGTCAACGCTATGCTCATTATTCCCCTGAGGGTGAGGCGTCTTTTATCCCGCATGGCGACTGTTTCTCACCGCTGGCACGTGAGACCCGGTGCCGACATGCGCGTCATTTTCCTCCTCTAGTTATCTCCTCCAGGGAGTCCAGAGTGATCTCCAAACAAGCGTGATAGTGTAGAGCGTTTTCTCGTTTTCTTTCTAGGAAAGGTTTTTCATTTTTTTCTCTTCTGAATAGAATGCAAGACACTGTTTCATTTGTGGTTTTCCTTGTACGGAACTGCGTTTTAAAGAACGTGGTATTTACTTATGTATCGTCAACAACCGTAAAAACTGTATTTGACGTATGCGGGAGAAGTTCGCCATTGAGCTCCCGGCCAGTATAACTGTGCCCCAGCACGGCCGCTGCTCCGGATGGCGTGCGCGACAAGCGACGCACCGCCCCGCCTCGCCGGCCGCCCTGCCACGCGAGGAGAAAATGACGCGGAAGAGCGGAGGAGAGGAGAGGAGAGAAGGCAGACAAAAGTGCGTCGGCCGTGACCCGCCCCGTAAAAAGGTTGGGGCAGGCGCTCGACCGCGCCGAGGATTTTCTGTCGTTCCATTACCATAATGAAAGGCGGAGGCGAAAGGCGCTCGGAACGCGCGCGCCGCGTCGCGCCCGCCCGCCAGAAGCGACCGCGGCGGCGCCACCGCGACGGCCAACTAGACTCCCTAGATATCGAGAGAGTAGCGCAAACGCCACCATGCAATATCCTCTCTCCCGCTATCCCTGCCCTAGTGATGTGCTGGCGGGGATGGATAAAATAGTGAAGGACGTCAGACTGTTGACCGCCCCAAATCGGGGACAGTGCCACAAAGCGTTAACAAGAACCGAAAGTATGAGAACTGAGGGAAGGAGAAGGCCGATCCTACGAAAAGCCAACTCCCTACCGAGGCTCGTACATGAGGAAAACGTAACAAACGCAGAAGTGGTAACTGTCCAACCGAGAAGGGCGGAAAACTTCGTCCGGGTCGACCACAACAGCCAAGGAAGATCTATTACCATCTCCTGCCCGGCATGCGCCTGCCCCGCCGCCGGACTAATAGACTGCGACGCGATGCACTTCTGTTGTAACGGCGGAAACCCCGAATGGGATTGCTGTTGGCTGCTTTTCTGCAAAGAAATCCTTTGTTTTAACAATGAGGAGCGGTCAAATCCGCCCCCTATCCCGGGTCGTACACGGCCAATTGAGGTTAGGGAAATCACGCCGCAGACTGGGGCTGAAGACATCTACAGCATTGAAAATCAAAGGATGCTTCTAGCTAGGCTCCAAGAGCAGAAAAACCACGATGCGGCGTTGATGTACCTAGTGATGAAAATGGTCCCTGGAGGCTCAACCATACGTTTTCCTAGAACTGAGGCTTCCATCAAGATGCAGTTGCTGGCGGATGGATTGCCAATTAAGCCAACTGATTTGATGGGATACGTTATGGCTTTGTACCTCCGAAGGGGCGAATCTTTTGACCTAAATAATGTTTATGAAAATTATAAGAAAGTTTTTGGCAGGCTGGTGTACGACCCACGGGAGCAGTACCCACAAAGCCACCGCGTCGTGTTTGGGTAACCAAACATTGTAAAACTGATACCAATAATCGTTGATACCATTAATCCAGGACTATGCCAATTTATACCTGACTATGCAAAACTGTCAATCTTGACTTACCCGGCCATGACACCATACACCGATCTTGACCTACTCGGCTATGACACCAACATCAATGTTACTTTGGCAATAAGATCGCTAGAGAGTGGACCACCCGGCTCCCCGCGCCAGGGACGGGAACGTCTTAAGAAAAGACGGCTAAGAGGTGGATCTGCATGTATTTTTCTTTGTAAATAAAGTAGTTAGTTAGGTGATGGATTAAATTATATTTGTAATGTAGTTAGGCCTTAATTGATATTAATTTATGTAGATAGCTTTTGTAATCTGATATAATAATAATGTAGTTAGTCTCAAATGGTGAAGGTTAAAGTAGAATAGAGAAGTGAGGTAGGGGTGAAGGTAGGAGCATATGCTCATGGACTCACCCCTATCTCACTAAGACCGATTTGGTCATTAGTAAGAAAAGATAAAACATACACAAATTAAAAAAAAAAAAAAAAAAAAATCCCTGCCCGGCAGCATTCGGGAACTGAAGGAAAATTATAACAATTGGTGATGTTACGGAGATTTTCAAGAATATTGATTTTGGTTTGGGATAGATTCGTGGTTCTCAACATACGGAATGCTACACAGTTCCAATTTTCCAGACAATTGGACATAAAATGTCGGGATGTGTGGTACAACGGAATGCGTTCCTCTATCTAGGGACTGTACGGCCAACGACAGGTGAGCGCTCCGCTGCGCAGACCGCGCTGTGACGTGCCGCCCTCGGGGCTGACTGACTTCAGCGTCTTCCTAAGGCTTGGAATACGCCTTATTCCTAAGTGGAGTGGAGTGAAGTCAAGTCGAGTCGAGTCGAATCGAGTCGAGTTGAGTGGAGTCGAGTAGAGTCGACTGGAGTCGAGTGGAGTCGAGTCGAGTGGAGTGGAGTACAGTGGAGTCGACTGGAGTGGAGTCGAGTGGAGTCGACTGGAGTCGAGTAGAGTGGAGTGGAGTGAGTAGAGTCGTCACTTGGAGTACTGTGATTGATTTGGAAAGTTTTTAGTGCGATTTTTCTAACTCTGCCCGCCAAGCCCTTATGACCACGATGGAATATCACACGACATTTCGTGACTGTCTCCCTCGTACCGCTAGAACTCGTACGATCGCAAGCACCGCTTGATAGGTCGCGATCATGCGATACCTGGCGGCACGACTGAGAAAGACGCGAAATATCGTGACATATTCCATCGTGAAAACGGGTCTTGAGGGGCAAAGTTACAAAAATCGCAGTATAGTGAGTTGTAAGGAAAGGGGAAGGGCGGTTTTCCTCATGCAGTCTTGTTCAAATCAATGCACCGTTTTATTACTGAGAAGAAGGAAGAGAGGGAAGGGGGAAGTGATAGATCAGGTGAAGGAGGTTGTGCAGGAGTCAAGTTCAGAGATGGAGACCTCTTACCCACCACTCCGTAGAGACGGTGCGGCGGGGACGACAGCAGCAGCGACGGCGAAGCTCTGAGATCGCGTCATCATCGAGAAGGCGCTCCACGTGTGGTATGTACTTCACTCACCTCACGTGTGCCTCTCCTCTTTCAGGAAAAGCCAGAAAAAAATTCCCAGATTTTGTCTTGACATTTCCAGAGCAATGAAATTCCCAGATTATTCCTGACATTTCCAGAGCACTGAAATTCCCGTACTTTCCCTTACTTTCCTGAGAAATGAAATTCCCAGATTTTCCCCTGACTTTTCCGGAAATGCAATTCTCAGATATTTTCCTGACTTTTCCAGAGCACAGAAATTCCCACATTTTCCCCTGACTCTTCCAGAGCAATGAAATTCCCAGATATTTTTGTGGATTTTCCAGAGAGCTGAAACTCCCATATTTTCCCCTGATTTTTCCTGATCAATGAAATTCCCCGATCTTGTTCATGTTTTCCGGAAAGCGGGCACCGTCCCGCCGCCGGCGCGCCGCAGCGGCCCGGCCGGGGCGTCGCGACGGCGGCGGCGACGGCAGCTGCGCGGCGCCGCAGCCACCTGTTGCCGGCCGCCTTCGCCTCCGCTTCTTGCGCCGCCGCCGCCGTCGCCGCCGCGTCGAATGTTAATGATCAGCGGCCAACAAATAAAGCTAATTATCACGCGCTCGAGTGTGGCGAGCTGATTAAGAGGCGAGGCGTGCGCGCGGAAAAAGCGAGGGCCCTGCGAGGGCCCAAAGCGCAAAAAGGCTGCGCGGAGGAGCGCGCTCGCCCTCTCACCCCGGCGCTCGACGGCGGCGGGTCGAACTTCGCACGTCCCCCGCCAGGGCAGCACGGAGTAGGGACCGCAAAAAAACATTGATTTTTTTTTGTTATTTAAGGTCGCATCAACTACTCGGTCATTAGCGACCACTTTTGGAAGTAACGTTATGGGATGAGGATGAAACGATATGGCGATGATAGGAGTTGAAAGGATGAACACATACAATCATCGCCGAGGCGGAATTCGAAACCGCCACCCCACAGTCCAAGACAGAGCACTGCTGTTTTAGCGATCTCGGACATGGGGCCGGCTAATCGATGTTTTTTTTAAACAGAAACAACGATATATTAACATCGTTAAAACAGAAACAACGATATATTAACATCCATATTTTGCTTTAGAGGTTTTCTTCACATCGATATTTCGTAGCAAAAACATCGATTTATTTTTATTTATTTTTTATTTTTTATAAAAAACGCACGGCGTAGAGTAATCCACAGCAATATCGAAGTTTTGCGTCAACCTCTTTATCACGCTACACATTTTCCCTGTGCAATCTGACAAAGTTTGGTAGTTACTCGTGTTACGAGTGTATGTTATCGCTAGGCGTGTCATTGCCTGAATTGACAGTAGATAGAAATGGCCATCAGACGTTTTCACAAGTCGTGAACCAAAACCAGATTCACTCCACTGAAACCAGGGAAGTCCCACAGGAACATGTGATATGTGATCAACTATTACTTCCCAAACTGGCAAGAGTTTCACTATATTAGAAACGGATAGGAAAATAGCACGTTTATTAGTCTCTATTTAAAACATCGATGTTTTATTTTCGATATTTTCATGGACAGCGAAAACCCTTTAGCGATGTATCGAAACATTAATGTATCGATGCTTTGGTACAATTTGCCATCACTAGTACGGACGCACAGTCGATGTCGATGTTTTGAAGACATCCAACTTCCTTTTAAAACATCTATGTCTTAAATATCGATGTGTGGAATACAATGATTTTGAAACATCCATGTTTTGTGCTCGATGTGTGTTAACTTTTCGATCTGTGTTCGTGGAGGGAAAATTCCCGTAATAACAAATGTGTACAAGTCAAAATATGAAATATTAACCGATGCTACCACTGTATCTCTGTTCGAACCAAACAAACGCGGTTTCTACTTCCTTTATCGTGCAGACTACCTCTCTCCAGAGATGATCCTGATACCCAGGTATTTCCTTCGTCTTTACTCTAGTATTTCGCAAATCTACAGGCGTTTTTAACTTTGTTTTCAGTTACTTTTTATTACAAATTTATATACACACACAAAGCCCCTCTCAAATGAATGTTTGTTAAATTTTGTTACTCACGAATTTAATGTTACAGGTTACTAAACCAGCTTCAAAACGTCCATGTTTAATAAATTGATATATTGATATTTCATATTTAATATTTAATTGGTCAAAATAAACACTAAAAACTGAATATGACGTACGGGGGAATATGTGTATATATATATATATATATATATATATATATATATATATATATATATATATACATATTACGTCTAGTACATTGCCTGTAACAAGTAATGTACTTCAGCTTCCGGGTCAATTACCGCATATCGATCAGGTTTTTGTCCAGTTTCCCTGATCCATTGAGCAAATGCTGAGATGGCTCCTTGTTTTGCTTCTGGACGTAAATGTACCTTCACTATGCGTACGTTTTGTTGAGCACTCCTTTTGCTTTTAGTGGTAGGAGTAGAGCTGAGGGTAAGGTACTATATTGTTAGCAATGCAGAAAAATCACATCTGCACTTCGTTTACCGTTGCAATTGTTTTCTGTAACTCGTGAACAAAACTGTCTAATTTTTCAAGTAATGTTGCTAATCTCGCGCCTTTTTTTATATCATTATAAATGGGGGATTTGGTCGGTATTACAATCGTTTTAATTTTGAACGTAAATGTTTTGTTATCGACGTAGCACCTCCACAGAGTAGCCGTGACCACGCGCAAAGGAAGGGGGCAGGGATGCCGTGGACCCCAGAATATTCTGAATGGGCCTCGCGGCCTCACGTAATTCAACACTCTATTTCCTTTTTAGGTTCAAACTCTGATTTTATCCTTTTCTACCGGACAACTTGAGGAATTTCAGGCGGCTTTTGAGGAAAAGAGACCTCAAAATGGTTCACCCATAGAGGAAAGATCTGAAGGAAAGAAAATGCTTCCTCTATGAAACGAAATAAAATCAATTATATTTGTTAGCTGTATCATTTAAGTCACAATTTCATTCTCTTCTTAGAGTTTTTATCGACTTAATAGTACAATATCTACCTTGTAAATAAAAAAGTTGAATGGAATGAAGTGAAGAAATGTGATTGAAAGCCTTGAAAGCTTCCCCTCAGACCTCATTTTTTTGGGACTGTGGAAAAAGTGTTATGTTGTAAGACTGGTTTCTTGAAAGATAAATAAATAAATAATATATAATTAAATGATAAAAGATAAAAAATGATTAAATATCAAATATTTTATCTCCCACAATTAGAATTCTTACAAACGTTTAGTAAATGTGTCACAACGCTGTAAATATCATTTACATTGCGATGTACGCCAGATCTCAAAGGGGTTAAAAGTTGCGGATGCCGATGAGTGCAAGTGACAAGACGCGCGTGTTAACTGGGCAAGAGAGAATCGTGGTTTTTCACACTCACTTCACTTATCATTTCGCTGTCTCATTACGTTATTTTATTGTTTATTAATATTAGCTTAGCACAGCACTGTCGTAAGACAATTGCGTTATTACGCAACCCGCTACAAGTTTACGCACTACACGCTTTCGAACTGTCATGCCACATTCCAGTCGAGTAGGACATTTTCATTACTTACGTCAAAAACAGTTTAAAATTGTGTGTGACGAGCTATGGGGAGAAGTGAAATTTGTGCACGTTTTCATAATTCTGTGATCTCTATCCTAAACCATATTCTAGTCGAATTTTGAATACAGAAAAAATAGCGGTTTTTTTTCAAGTTTAGTTGACAAAATATTCGCTCCCATATAATAAAATATATTTTCGAAGGTAAATTAACTATAAATTTGTGCCCTTAACTCTCATCATGTTCTTCATGAGAGAACAATATTTTTTGCCGCACAATATGGAAAACGAATTTGAATAACTATATTTCCCACTGAAATTCAGAAGACGTGAATAAATAATGATGTTATTGAATACACTGAGAAAAAAGACAAAATTGTTGACAAGAAGGAGAGAAGGAAACAGAAGGAGAAGAGGGGATGTTTTTTTTTTTCATCGCTGTCTTTGAAACGTAGATTTAGAGTTATTGAGGTTTCACAAGTTTCAAGAAATTAATAGAGCCGTCTAACGTATGAGATTTTAAGGTTCGAACTTGTGTTGGTCGTTATGTTGATGAAAAAATAGATTTTCAGACTCATCCACACCATCTATTCGAAATAAATGAAGAAATATCCTTTAATCAATCAAGTGACTCCTTTGCATATTGAAGAGAAGAATGTAAAAGAAAAACCAGAAGCTCAACGCATATTTATTCACCCAAACTAATTTAGTTAGAATAAGGAAAAAATTCGATATTGTGGGGTCTCCTATTGCATCCTTATTCTTCCTCATGCCAATCAATTCAAGGCAGAATTTCCAACGAGTGTTATTAAAAGAGTTCATTTACAAAATTTCCAGCTTACACGCTTTTATAGCGTTCCTGAGACGGTCCCTAGAAACTCGTCAATTCTCTTCAAAAATAATATGTCCAAGTTAACGAAACGGGCTAAATAATTTCGAAGAAAGGAAAATATTCTCCAAGATACTTTCTAATTACCGCCCGAAATAGTTAAGCTCAGAAACGTTTATAAAATGAGCAATCTCAGGTAGCATCGCTGCACCCGAATCCGTTCGCGCCCTCACAAAAAATCAAAATATGATCGTTTAACATTTTTTACTGAAGTGGGGTGGGAAATCACAAAATTAAGAACAATATGCAAATCAAAACACATATGTTAACTCTGTTATATGTTGCCGGATTATGTGTTTTGGTTTGCATATTGTCCTTGACAGTCATCAGGTAAAGTGTTGTTTTCTTTCATTTGCATAATGTTCTGAATTATATTTTTTTCTTTTATATTGATTTCTAAAAACTGAATAATAAGCCTTATACAATGGTACAAATAACAGTTTTATCTCCATTTGTATTAAGACTTTTATTTTCAATTCAGGTACATCCACTGAGGGCAAAGGCCTTGCACCTCTCGGTATAGGGTCGCTTGGCGCAATAAGAAATACAAGTTACAGTCGACTCCGGTTATAGTGAAATCGGATGTAGTGAATCCTCGGTTATAGTGAACTTAAGTCACTGGTCCCATTTCATTTACATTACAAATTAGCATAAGAATACTAGGTTATAGTGAATCTGAAGCTCGGCTATTCTGAACGTAGGAAGTGATGAAAATTAATTGGATCTCTTATGTTATTAGACAATTAAAAAGGCCCTCGGAGAGTTGGACGGTGTTCCAATAGTGTAAGATGCATTGAAAGGTATCAGGACTGCATTACGATACTTAGAGACAGAGGACAATGCAGAATCAAGTATGGAGAGAGAACTTAAAATACACAAAAGTGAAATGCTAATGAAAAAAATACGAAGCAAATAATTGAAAATAATCGATTTTTTAAGAACAAATAAAATTATTAAAATTTTCAATACATGCTGTTTGCTATTTTGCTCTATATCTATATTAATGAAACCAATCGTTGTGGAGAAATTCCATTTAATTTTGACATCATCACATATATACTGCGATTTCTCTAACTTTGCCCCTCAAGGTCACTCAAGGCCCATCTTCGCGATGGAATATCACACGGTATTTCGCGTCTTTCTCGGTCTTGCCGGTACAAGTCGAATGATCGCCAGCACTGCTCGATACAGTCGCGATCATGCGAAATCTAGCGGAACGACTAAGAAAGACGCTAAATACCGCGGCATATTCCATCGCGAAGATGGGATTTGAGTGGCCTTGAGGGGCAAAGTTAGAAAAATCGCAGTATAGTGCTTGCGATAGTATGGTGAGTATTGTGCAGTATAGTGAACCGAACATGTTAGTCCGGAGAAGTTCGCTATAACCGGAGTCGACCGCATTGGGTAAGAGCGCGGGGGGGGGCGTCCGCCTGCCGTGACGGCCGCCCGGAGCGCGCCCTGCGGCTGTCCGGGTGGGGGCGGGGGGCGGGGGCGGGGGCGGGGCGGGGTGCGCCGCTGCGGTTATCACCTCGGGTGCGACGCGCGGCGCGGGCGCGGGCGCGGGCTCCGGCTCCGCACCGCCGCCCGTGATCGATACGCGCTGCGCACTCAGATAGGCATCGCTCTCCCCTCCCCTCCCCTCCCCTGCCCCCACCCCCGGGGTAATGAGGGGAGGGGAGCGGCGCGTCGCAGCGGCCGCCTCACGTCAAGACGCGGCGCGCACTTTTTGCACGGCGCAGCTGAAAGCGACTACACTCCACTCCGGTTAGAGTGAACTTCTGCGGACTAACATCCGATGATCTAACATCCGGAACTAACATCCGGTTCACTATATCCGATGATGTCAAAATTAAATGGAATTCCTCCACAGGATGCTGATTTTATTAATATAGAGATACAGCAAAATACCGGATAGCCATGGAAGTACAGCAAAATACATCGACACCAGGAAATGAAAATTTCAATATCTTTATTTGTCCTTAAAAATTAATTGCTTTCAATTGTTTGCTTCGTACATTTTTCATTAGTAATTTCTCTAGATCCTTCTTCAGAGTTTGTGCTATCTCCATACTTCCTCGAGTCTGCATTGTTCTCTGTCTGTAAGTATCGTAATGCAGTCTTGAGACTTTTCAATGCCTCTTCCACTGCTGAAACACCGTCCCACTCTCCGAAGGCCCATTTAATCGCCTAATAATATAAGAGACCCAAGGATTTATTTCCTGCGTTCACTACAGCCGAGGTTTAGTTTCACTAACACCGAATCTTTTACTGCTTATTTTTAATGCAAGTGAAACGGGACCAGTGACGTAAGTTCACTATAACCAAGGATTCACTATAACCAGAGTCGACTGTAATGAACCCTCGGTTAAAGTGAACTTAAGTCACTGGTCCTGTTCCACTTACATTATAAATAAGCATAACAAGATTCGGTTATAGTGAATCTGGGCCGTTTCACTTACATTATAAATAAGCATAACAAGATTCGACT
This sequence comes from Acheta domesticus, assembly GCA_031308135.1. Classification (NCBI taxonomy): domain Eukaryota; kingdom Metazoa; phylum Arthropoda; class Insecta; order Orthoptera; family Gryllidae; genus Acheta; species Acheta domesticus. Next base: position 179,420,699 of record JAHLJT010002406.1, read on the forward strand.
ATAGGGAACACAGGAAATATAACGTCCTGGAAATTAATTTCTTCATGGAAAATAAACATATCACCTCGGTGCCGCAAAACAGCAGGCAGCTCGGAAAAAAATACCATCGGCCAAAGGCCACAATCGAAGAAGTATCCCCTGAGGCGGTGGCAGCGGACCCGGAATCGGGGCCTCATGTCACTCAAGTTTCTTCTCAAGCGGAAACAAAACCCGTGTCCTGCGTGGCCACGCGCGATTGCTTGCTTCAGTTTCAAGCTTGGTGTTACGTTCCGCGGGATAGTGCGCGTTGTGTTCTACGTAGGCGACAGGAAGCGCGCGACTGCTACAGTCTGGCGACGGCCCCGCGCCGCATGGCAAAGCGATGTTTCCTTAGCTTCTCGCGCCAGCCTGCTACCGAAAATACCACGGATGTTGTTCGGCGAGTAAAAGGGACTTCGGAGAGTGGGACAGAGTTCCAACAGTGGTAGAGGCATTGTTGTGAATTGTTAGAGACAGTGGAGAATCAAGTGTGGAGAGTGCACGAACTATGGAGAAGGATCTAGAGATATTAAAATACTAATGAAAAATGTACGAAGCAAACAATTGAAAATAAATAACTTTTAAGGACAAATACAGATATTCAAATTTTCAGTTCGCTGTTGTTAATGTATTTTGCTGTATTTCTATATTAATAAAATCAATTGTTGTGGAGCAATTCTATTTAATTTTGACATCATCGGATATAGAGAACCTCTTATATAGTGAACCAAAAAGCAGAACTTAATCTGCTATAATCGGAGTCGACTGTACGTTTTCTAACGCAGCGGGTTACCTTTGTCAGTTGTCTCCATACAGCAACGGGGTACTATCAAGTTAAAATACTGCGGGTTATCGTCAGTTGTCTTCTCCTAGCAACTAGGGTATTATGACAGAAGACCCTAAATAAACAAGCAGAATGCTTTACAAGGTCGGGAGGTCAAGTTCGAAAGCTTCTCGTTTCCAAGGGAATGTGGGTTTATGCAAATGTATGCATGTTATGCTAGGAACATTAGCAGTAATAACGTCTAAGTGTTTAACAAGTTATTGTAAGTTGTGAACTGAAGACAAAAATCTCGAAACTGAATTGTTATTAATTTTGTTGTTAAGAAAAGTCCATTATTTATCAAAGAAGAAACGATCGACAGGAAGTCGATGATAAAGTAACTATGATGCTCTGACGACCTGAGAAGTCACACTTTCTTCTTTACATTTAGTTTTGCTGATGGTATACAAACCTTTCGCATGTGATTTGATTACGATACAAGGAAATTTTACTGATATATGGAATTTTTCAGAAGTGATTACAGGATTATTGTTTTGTTGATTAATTGGGAGGTTTAGTGACTACAGACAGGGTAGGGGTGTGTGAAAGAAATTTCTTGGGAGTTTTCTTCGGAATAGTTTTTGCTTGGAAATTGTTTTTCACGATAAAAATGGACGGACTTGAGATATGGACAAACGTTTGGTAGAAAAATGTTATTACTGATGGTTTGATGTGGGTGTGATTTGATGCATGATTGGAGGATCCTTTGGCATAAACCACAGTGCGTTAGTGATGATTTTAAGAAAACGATGGTCTGGAATTTTGTACACTTAATTTGCTTGCTGCTTTCTACATTGGGTTTGCAAAACCCAGCATAGGTCTGATCAAAATCCTGTGTCTGATCAAATCCCCCCCAATAAACTTTGTATAAATGCACCCTAGTATATATTTGCAGGGAGGAAGATCGGTGGAATAATGAATATCGTTGCTCACTACCGACTGTGTATATTCTGAAAGCGGATAAAATGGAAAGGGGTGAGAATACGACAGGGACGAGGAAGGAAAGATCGCACGCGGTGTGACCTGTTTGTTAAGGAACTGCTCCGGCTTTCGCCTGATGTTGATCCGAGAAACCGTCGGAAAACTACCGATCAGAGTAGCCAGTCAGCTAGAATTCCCCTCCAGACAGCGGTGGAATTCGTTCCATTATACAGCCAGTGTCCACAAACCCGCTTCCGTCCGGACTCAAACCCTGGGACAGGGGTGTCCACCTTGCAAGGCCTCAAGGGCCACAGCTAAAACCTTAATAAGGTTGCGGGCCATATTTTCATTACTCGGCCGATTCACGTCTGCCTTCCGCGTGTTGTTGATCCTCGGCAGTTTGCCCGTTCGCTCAAAAACAGGAGCGGATGGAAACACGCATGATATCAGGTTCTACCATGCATAACGCAATGAAAAACTCTGGGATGATTTTACTAGAAAAAGTACGTTAAACATAAACTTAAGGCGCACTATTCACGCCCGAAATCGATGCAAGGGGGTATTACGTTTGTTTAATAACCTTTCGCGGGCCACAATAATGGGACCGCGGGCCGCTAGATGGACAGCCCTGTTCTATACGTTTGCTGCACTGGCATTGTAATTTCAGTCAATGTCCTCTTAGGAGGGACTCACTGAATTCCATGGATCTTACTAAATATTTGAGATATGGACGCCTTTCCTAGGACAACCCGGAGAGGGCCACTGCACAGATGGTGATGCTGCCTCTGAGCCAACTCAGCCGGTGCACGTGCCCTAAGCGGCGAGCGTGGGGCCTGGTGGTTGAAGCGGGCTGCACCCTGCCGCGTGGCCCCGGGCGCCTCCGCTGGGCGAGTGGGGCAGCGCGCGAGCGGCAGACTGCAGCGCCAGTCGGGCGCCGGCCCCGGCGCGCCTCTGCGCATGCGCCGCCCACCCCCACCACCACCACCCTACGCAGTGGGCCAGCCTCCGGATTATCGACTTAACAACGCTCCGCTATCAAGTAGTACGTAACATGCAGGGAAGTAATATGATTTATACTTCATTTTCGAGTTTTCAGAATGTTTTAAATAAATTACTTAGGGGTCATCCATAAATTACGTAACGCTAAAGGGGGAGGGAGATGGTCTGAGGCAACGTCACGTTGCGTTACGTAGAGATAGGGAAGTGCGTACAAGGGGGAGGGGGTATTGAAAATACACGAAATTTGCGTTACATAGACGGCCCCTTATTTTAATACATTTTCCGTACAATGTGCCTTATATTTTGTCTCAAGGAAGTAGGAAGAAAAGCACTTCATTCCTCTCGGACGGTCCTGCAACGAAAAGAACTGATGTGTCAAAACACTGAATTGAAACAAGTTTATTTTAATTGTCTCTATTTCGACTCAAATTCGTAACCCAACAATGTCTAGGTTTTTAAACGTCACTATCACATATCAAAAAGAAAGAGAAATGAAATCTGTCTACAGAGGGAATTTTATTTAATCCTCACCATGCACTACTCCACTTCGCTCCGCACTCCCCCACGACGATATCCTGCCCCATCCCTCAACCCACGTCATCTCGCCTGGCACGTCCCAGAACACAGTGCACCAGCCGGATTCTCAGCAATGCAATGCCTAAATACACGAGTGCGTTGCCGGTTGCATTACGTTTCTTTTAAAAGGGTAATATTTTCAATGGCGAATCCCCCTTTTTTTCCTCAAAAATCGCCGTGCCTCTCCCAGTCGCACTATTCACTCCTCTCCAGTCGAGGGTTTCAACTGGGACGCTTTGGGACTTTCCTCAGTGAAATTCACGAAAAAAGACTGCGAATTGTTGAAGCATATACTCGCTCAGGGTGATGGTTTTGAAACTAATAAATAATCCTTAAACTTCTGATACTCGAAGACGGTCTCTCAGACCGCAAGCGTTCGCGAGAGCTGGATTATGTGCAGTGATTTATTCTTTCAGGACTAGCTTCGTCCTTCTTTGCCTGGTGTCAACACATGTCACAAAAGGGCGCAATCCCCCCCCCCCATTGTTTCCCAGAAAAGGCTAGTCAGAAAGTTTCAAGCGGTCTAAGAGGCCGCAAACGGATATTTGTGAACTGCCATGGTCTCTTGGCAGAGAATGTGCGAGATGCAAATTTTCAGGAAGAAGTCAATTCTTGGCTGGAAAATGATTGTCGAAGTAATATAGGTAGTGAAAAAAATTATTGAAGTTGTCAAGTCAGTGTTTTAGTGATGACTGAGAGTGATTCAAGTAACTATAATTCAGACACAGAACTTGAAATTCTGAACACTATCCACGCAAAGAATGAGAAAATGCATGAAAATGTGACTTCCAAAATTTAACTGCAAAATATTTAACAGAATTGTATGGCAGAAACTGATTCAGTTTAGAGTGCATTCTAAAATACTGTCGTGTAAGTGTCAGTAACAATTACATTTTTAATCTAAAAATTTCCTTGTAGTTCCTAATTAAATATTTAATTTCATCATTTCCTTTATATTCATTATTAGCTGAGATATCTGAAAGTCTTTAATGGCATAATAAAAATGTGTTAAAAATATATTGTATTAATTATTTCTTAGCCAGATTGAAATGGATACGTAAACAAGATATAAAGTTAACCATATGTACTCTTAAAAAAGGTATTTAAGACAACCAGTTTTTCAATTTCTCCCTTGTGGTCTGAAAGACCGCACCTGGATGAGAACGTGACAAAAATGGGACTCGTGTACTAGAAGGTTAGAGACGAGAGGGTGTGAGTCTCCAGTGTAAAGACAGAAATTACCCCTCGTATTTTTCAACTTTCAACCAAAAAATTAGACTTTTCGAAATTAAAGTTGTTGAGGTTCTGCTGCAATAATTTTTTATCAGAATCTTAATGCCATATGAAATAAACGTATTAGAACGTCTATAAGTGGTAGTAGGACAATACAGTTTCGTCGATATATCGATATTTTTCGTTACCTTCTCACCTTAAGTAAAAATAAGGAATTTGCTAACTCGAACGCTACTTCGACTATTCCACTCGCGAAATTAAAACCAATAGTGTCCAACACTGAAACCCAATCAAGGCGGTGAATCTGAAAAAGTTTATCACTTTTTCTATCCGACTTTTCTTACTACTTCTCCCTCCTGGCTAAACATAAACTGTTTCTCATGTATCTTAGGATGCTGCTCGCTTCTCGAGTCGGGGATTTATCGACAATTTCCCAAAAGCTCGTGGTATTCCCTATGATAAACGGTTGTTAATTCAATTTTTCTTCCGTCCTTGACGTTGGAAGCGTCGTTCCAGCGGAAATCCGACCGCAACAGCTGCACAGGCGAGCAGAAGGTTCGTAGAGCATTGACCTTCGCGCTCAGCCGCATCGCGCCCGCCGACTTAATGAAAACGCGACAATCCGTGGTGTCGCGGCGCCCCGCTTCGTGCCGAGAGAGCGGCGTCGCGGCGCGCGCGTCGGCTGTTGAGGAGGGGCGCCCGGCGGCGCGGCGCGGCGCGTCCACAATCGATAGGCGGCAGCAGCAGGAGCCGACGCCGCCGACGCCACCCGCGGGGACCTGCCCCCCCCCTCCGACCGCCCCCCCTCGCGGCCGCCGGGGGCGCCTGGGGCACGGGCGGGGGCAGGGCGCGCACGGTTCCGTAGCACGGGGGGAGGGGGAGGCGACGGAGGCAGAGTGGGCGGTGGCCGGGGGCGGAGGACGCTGGAGCGGTGGGAGTGGTTGGGGGCGGACGCAGAGTGGGCGGTGGGGGGGCGGTGGCAGGATCCGAAGGGCGCCGGAGCAGAGTGAGAGTGGAGTGGGGCGGATATAGCGGTGGGGGCGGTGGGAGCGGCGGTGGCCGGGGTCGGATAGGGCGCTGGAGCAACGGGAGTGGTTGAGGGCGGACGCAGAGTGGGCGGTGGGGGCGGCGGTGGCAGTGTCCGGAGGGCGCCGGAGCAGTGAGAGCGAGAGTGAAGTGGAGGCTGGCGGTGGGGATGGCGGTGGGAGGGTTCGGTGGCCGTGGAGCAGTGGGAGCGACGGTATTGGACGCAGAGTGGACGGGTGGTGGCGGCGGCAGGGTCCTGGAGCAGTGGGAGTGGAGGGGGCGGGGGGGGGGGCGGCGCGGCGCGCGGGGCACGTGGTTCCTGCAATTTGCCCCTCCGCCTGCGCTGCACATATCGATTGCGCGGCCGCGCCGCTCCTTGAGGTGCGCCGCCGGCCCCCAGCGTCCTCGCAACCACCCGCGCCGCCGCCCACGTCCGCAGCATTTAGCGCACTTGACCTTGCTCCATTCACAGCTACACCTTACTTACTTTCTTTGACATTCATTGAGCCATTATTCCTTCCAGGCAGAAAATACATTGTTTGAAGAAAAAGCTATTAAAAGCACAGCTGGTTATGGAATGCTCTATGAATACATAAAACGCAAAGACATGTGCGCCGTGTAATAATCCACAAAAGAAATCAATCGTTTTAAGAAAAAACAAATGTAAATGAAAACAAATTTCAGAACTCAATTTGACATTTTTAATGATCGAAATTTTGTCACACGTGAAACCACAATAAAACAACGAAATACGACGCATTCAACGCCGTTTATGCAAATAATCTAAAGAAAAAAAATTGCTTTTCAGCTATCGAAACTTTCTGAAAATCAAATTAGACATTTTTTGGGTTAAATTTCTTTCGTATAATTCATGCCTGTGAGGTAGGATGCAGGCCTATCGCCACTATCCCACCTAATAGCTACAAAGACGTTACTAAAACGACGAGTGATTAGCCGAATTTGAACGACACGCGTAACACAGATTTAATATTCGTTCTCGTGCGTCATAGGAGAACCGGCTCTATTTGTGTTGGAACACTTCCTCGATGCAAACTTGAATGACAGCGGGGGCAGGCCGGGCGATCGATCGCCGGCAACTTTTCGATCTCTCTCGGCGGGCGGGTGGGCGCGCGTCAACGCCCTCGCCGCCGCACCGGGAGCGCGCGCCCCTCGCGCGGGGGCGGGGCGGGGCGGGGGCGGGGCCGGGGGCGGCAAGGCCACGGGCCGGGGGCGCCGCCAGCCGAGCAGGCCGCTGTTGCCAACTTGACAGGCGGCGGCGCGGCGGCAAGAAGCGAGCGCGCGCGGGGCCGCGGCGTGGGCGAGGAGGGGCGGGGAGCGGGAAGGGGTGATTAGCTCTTCACGCAAGTGGCTGCCGCCGCCGCCGCCGCCGCCGCTGCTCGGCGCGCAGGCCGACGCGTGGCGGGGGCGGGGCCGGGGGCGGGGCGGGGGGCGGGGGCGGCAGAGCGAGAGGGAAGCCGGTGCCGCTGCGTCTTGCGGGGCGGGGCGCACCGCCCTGACCCCAGCGCAATCAATACGCTCTTCCCGCCGCCCCCGCTCCCGCCCCCGGAGGCAGGCGGCCTGAGGGCGCCGCCGCCGCCGGCAACTGACAGTGCAGGCAGAGGCTGCGGGCGCACACTGCGACGCCGGCGCGGCGGGCGTGAGTGGGCATGGCGGGGGAGCGAGCGGAGGCGGGCGGGCGGACGTGGGCGGGCGTGGGCGGGCGGGCGGACGTGGGCGGGCGTGGGCGGACGGGCGGGCGGGCGGGGTCGGGCGAGCATGAGTGGGCGGGAGATTGTGAGCGGGCGGGCGTAGGCGGGCGGGTGGGCGTGGGCGGGCATGGGCGGCCGGTGCGCGGCAGGTGAAGCGGCGGGCGAGCGCGCCCGAGAGCGAAACCGCGAGTGCCCCCACAGAGTAAGGGCGTGTGGCCCGCGGAGTGCGAGACCGCAGAGAGGCCGCGTGGTCGCCGGAACACGGGCGCCGAGGTGAGAGCGGCAGCGCGGGTCGACGCCAGCGGGAGAGAAGGAGGTTGCGCCGCGCGACGGAGAGGGGAGGGGCGTGTAGGGTGGAGCGGGGTGGGTGGGAGCGGGACGCCGGGGGTGGCGTGGAGGAGTGGGAGAACTGTGCACGTTGGGGGATCAGTGCGGGGGTGCGGGCGTGGAGCGTTGGGACCCTGAGTGAGAAGCGGGGGGTGGGGGGTCGAAGTGGAGGCGGTGACCCCTCCGTTCGCTTGCGGGGAGCCTCTAACGCCAAGCGCAACGCCGGGGGTTCAACGCAGTAACTCGCGCCTAAATTAAAATCTCTGGTTTCGCCCATTGCTCTGATTAACACACTGAGAGCGACATTGGCAACGAGAACGCACACCATACACTCACGGTTTTCTACCCAACACACGAAGAGTCGCAAAGAAAAATTCGAATATGTCATACTTGCTATTAACGACTACAACTGCGTGCCAACTACAGAGGTCATTAGTTCCGTAAGTGTAGAGAGTATTCTGTCATCGGCTGATGGCGGTGATATTTTCCCCGCTGGATGGCGAGATCCGGCGTCGACCCACCGTCGACTAGCGGGGTTTTCCCCTCAACCAGGTATCTCCCACCGGGGGGGCACCGCCCCAGCCGGGACAAGCTCTAAGCCCCCGGCATGTGTGGTAGTGTATTGTAAGTGTGTGTGTGTAAGAGGTGAGAATAGGACAAGGAAGAGGAAGGAGAGACCCCCCGCGGTCTGTGGTCCGTTTGTTACGGTACTGCTCCGGCATTCGCCTGGAGTTGATCGAAGAAACCACCCATCAGCGCAGCCCGCCACTAGAATTCTCCTCCAGACAGCGACTGAATTCGACGTAGCTGACAAGCCAGCGTCTACAATCCTGCGACCGTGTGGAGCGCAACCCTAGGAGCTCCCGGTCAGAGGGACTGCAGTGACATCAGGTTGATGCGCTGAGCCATCTCTCCCGGTACGGCGGCTTTGAGCTAACGCGGGCGGCGCGCTGGAGCGGGGCGGGGGTAGAGGCGGGGGCAGGGGCGGGGGCGGGCGCGGATTTCCGGGGGCAGATCGCAGCGGCGAACAATCCGCGGGCGAGAGCGGGTCCTCTTGCGGCGGCTGAGCGCGGCGGGGTGGGGGAGGGGAGGGAGGGCGCATGCGCGGGCGGCAGGCGCGTAAATCCGCTCCCCCCTCCCTCCGCGTCCCCTTCCCCGTGGCGGAGCGGCACCGCGGCGCCAGTCACACGCAGGTCACGTCCCGCGGATTCCACGAGCGCCTCCGACGCCCCGCGCCGCACCGCCCCTTTGGGGGGGCGGGGGCGAGGAGGGGGAGGGGAGGGGTTGAGCCGCAGAAAAGGGCAGCGGCGCCGCGGCGAGGGGAAGAACGGCGTCGCCGCCGCAGGCAGATGCTGGCAAGGCGCCTCAACGGGCAGAATTAAGATCAATTTTGCGACGCGCCTCGCCACGGCGTAAGAGACGGAACAGGCTATTCATGGAGTTGAGGAAGTCAAATAAACTACTTTTATTGTATGGCGCGTCTATATGCAACTGTTCCCATCCTGATTCTGATCCTGAATCATTAAGATCAATTTCTCGACGCACCTCGGCAAGGCGTAATTTCTTAGTTACTTAGTTGTAGGTTCGTAATAATAGGTATTTTTAAGTTATCTTTATATGTGTTTATATGATCTGCATAAACCCTGCCACCAAGCGAAAGCTCGTTAGCAGGCAATAATAAACAATAAAATAAAAGTAAGAGATGGACCAGGTTATTGTTGGAGTTGAAGTCAAATAAATTAATTTTATTGTTCGGCGAGTCTATTTGCAACGTTCCATCCTGAAAGTGGGGGTGGGGGGAGGGGTATCTGCCGGCGCCAATCAGCGCTCCATTGGCCTGCAGAGTTGGTTGCGTTCGGCCGACAGCATTGCCGTTTACGAGTAGGCCTTTCGCCACCCCCATTGCCACCGCGCTAGGCAGAAATTCCCAATGCTCATCTTCTGCGCCCTTTGTTTAACATCCTGCCATCTGCCGCAGGGAGTCACCGTTTGAGCGCGCCACGACGCTACAGTAGTAATGATCCATCTCTCCCGCGCGAAAGTCGAAGTCGCTCTCGGGAGCGAGCCAGAAGCGCCAGCGGAAGAGCCTTCGCCCGCCGCCGCGAGGGGGCGCGTGCGTGGCCGTGGAGCGGCGCGGCGCCGCACGGGGGCGCACGGGAGGGGAGGGGATAAGTGAATAAACGAATCGCTGGGGGCGCGACCCCGCCCCCCTCCGCGCTCTGCTGCAGGTCGCGGGGGCGGCAGCGGCGCGCAGGAAGCCGACGGAAGGGCGGCAGAAGGAATCCGTGTTGGGACCGACCTCTTACAAGTGGCAACCATATTTGGTTTACGCTACAACGAAACAACGACTTACTGTAAACGTCGTCAAGAAATAAAAGAAGTCTCCGTCAACTAAATATATTAAGTTTATTTTATTTTATGTAATTACGTCAACATCACCGCATCAGAATTCCCACACTTTTGCTGTAATGTTCCACATTACATTGGCTATATGGAATTTTTAACGTGTGCGTTTATGTCTATAATTCGTTTAATTTTTGATTTTTCTTGATGATCTTGGATTAATCCACAATTTTTTTTATATATTCTATTCGATGCTATGACGGTATCGAAATCAGCAGTATTAGTATCGAAAAATACAGATTAACAGGCGTATGTCAAATCGACAGTTATAAAAATGTCACTTTAGACTAAATCATTCCTTTCCTTTGAACATTTTATCTGAACAGTTGTAAATACTACCGTAAAGACTTCTGAAGAAAATATAATTTAATACATGAGAGTTATAATGTTCACAAAAATAATAGTCAGTTTCAGTAAAGTTCGTAATGATTAATGCTTTTAAAATATGCAGAAAACTATTTGCAGTAAAATACATAAGAACTCCCTGCATACTGGAACCTGTTCCAATCGATTTTGGAAGTATCGATCCTGGATGTTCACTTTTTCGATAATTTGTTACTTCATTGACCTGTCTACAGGGAGGATGTTTTAGGGAATCCTTCACGGCATAGCGTTGAGCAATCGACTACAATCTCGATCTTGCTACGCATGCGCAAATGCACAAATAAGATGCGAAGCTCGAACCTAGCATGCGCAAAACTTCGACACTGCTGTCGATTGTTGTAACGGTTCGCCACGCAAAAAATCTCTACGGTATGACTTTTCTAACTCTGCCCCTCACGCCTCTATGGCCACGATGGTATCACATGGCATTTCGCGTCTTTCTCCTTCGTACCGCTAGGGAATCGCATGATCGCAACCACTGCTTGATACTGACGCGATCATGCGATTTCACGACTGAGAACGTCGCCAATTTACCGTGACATATTCCATCGTGAAGACGGCCATTGAGGGGCAAAGTTCGCAGTATATTCACTTTTCTACCATATCGAACTGAAGTGTCGCAACTCCTCTAATCATCGGCACTGCCGGCGGCTGCGGGCAGAGAGGAACGGAGAGGAGAGGAGCGGAGAGGAGAGGAGCTGAGAGTGGAGCGAGAGGGGGCCAGGAAGGGCCAGAAGGGACCGGGAGGGGCAGGGAGGGGTCGGGAGAGCCGGAAGAGGCAGGGAGGGGTCGTGAGGGGTCGGGAGGGGCCGGGAGGGGCCAGAAGGGACGGGGAGAGGCTGGGAGGAGCCGGGCGGGGCCGGGAGGGGCAGGGAGGGGTCGGGAGGGGTAGAGAAGGGGCAGAGAGGGGCCGCGAGGGGCCGGAGGGGCCGGGAGGGGCAGGGAGGAGTCGGGAGGGGCCGAGAGGGGCCGGGAGGGGCCGGGTCGCCGCCTTGGAGCCTCCCGCCCCCGGCATGCAATATCCGCGCGGGAGAGGCGTTAAAAAGCGCGGCGCGAGCGGGGAGAGAGCGGGGAGCGAGCGGGGCGCGAGGGGCCGGGCAGAGCCTTCGATGAAGGGGTTCCAGACGACCGCCGGCGGTGCGCGCACCCACTCTTTACACACTTCTTCCGCGTGCAATATTCGGGCAAACACGCCCTCTCTCACCCGGCGAGCGGCGCGGGGGTGGCGGCAGGGGCGGCGGCGGCGAGGGTGTGGGCGGGGGCGGACGCACGTGGAGCAGCTGTGGTCGCGATATTGAACCGCCGCCGCTGCCGGCCGCTCCAGGCCACTGAGCCGGGGCGCCCCGCCCCCCGTGCCCCGCCCCGCCCTCGCCACCGCCCGCGCCGCCGCCTGCACCTGACGCGCTGAGTGACGGCCGCTCCGCCGACGCTGCTCCGGGCCTCCGCTGCACACAGCCAGCCAGCCTGTCCGCCCGCCCGCCGTAATCATCACGCGAGGATACCCGGGGCTTCCAGTGCCCTACGTTCTCGAAATCCCACAGCACTGTATTACTATTGTGAGATTTTTCTAACTCCGTCCCTCAAGCTCATATGGCCACAATGGAATACCACAAGGCATTTCGCGTCTTTCTCGGTCCTGCCGCTAGATGCCGCATGATCGCAAGCACGACAGAGAAAGATGCGATATTCCGTGACATATTCCATCGTGAAGACAGCCTTGAGAGGCAGAGTTATCGCAGTGTAGCTCTCCTCGAAAACTTCAAGATGCCAAAGAAATGACTCACATTGCAATTTTCATTTTAACTAGCTTATCCTGTGTATATTTAATAAGATTATCCCAAAGACTATGCGTGAAACCTTCAAGAAGCCAAATCGTCCTACAAATGTATAAAAACTACTGCAGAATTTCACATTCAACTTAGCGACTAAAATTGTACGGAAATATGTAGAAAATGTGATTAGTATATTGTTTTATACAGTAATCAATGAAATGTATGTAAACACCTTAGAATCACAAATTAATATAATAATAATAATAATTATATTATTATTATTATTATTAATAAACTTGTCTAAACTCCCAGGTCATTCAAAGCACTGGGAAGTGCAAGAAATTGCTTTATTGGGAACAGCCCACATTTTGCGCAAAGTATTGTAGAGGCACTGACAGTCACCGGATCTGCTCCTTAGGTAGCCGGTTGCAACCTGGAGTGGATTTTATATTCAGCCGACACATAACATGTTTAGTCGTGATATAGAGGAATAATAATATTTGCCGTTAAAAAGCGACCTTAAATAAATAAATTTAAATAATAAGTTGGCGATGGAACAGTTTCCCAAGACGCACGCAAAAGAAGCAAGAAGCCACACGAGAGCGGAGGATTCCTCGGCGAAGCCCCACGCTCGGCCGCCCCGCTCCTCACCGCTCCGTCCCGCTCCGCTCTCCAGGCGTCGCGACGCGCAAGGCCCCGCGCCGCCCCGTCCCGCGCCGCCCCGCGCCGCCCCGCGCCACCCCGCCCCGCCCCGCGCCGCCCCTCGCCGCCCCGCCGCCCGCACCGCCCCGCGCCACCCCGCCCCGCCCCGCGCCCCCCGCCCCGCGCCGCCCCGCCCCGCGCCGCCCCGCCCCGCCCCGCCCCGCCCGGCGCAGGCTCCGCTTTCGCCGCCGCCGCCGCCGCCGCTGCCGCCGGCGACAAAAAGTTCCCCGCTTCGCGCTCCGGGAGCAGCCCTTCTCAACGGGCACAACGGCGCGGCGCGGGCAACCCGCAACACGAAGTCCGTTTCACTTCCCGACTGCAAACAGACGACACTCGCGGTGCTACAATGCGCTTATGTTTCTGCTCGCTTTCAACGCGACCAACAACTTTTCTTTGCTTTCCCTAATAATCGATAGTTTATTTACGGAAAGGATTTGCATTTTTGGCTCTTGCTTCAAGGTAGACATAAGTGAAATTTCTTCACATTTGGTTAGAATTGGATGCACGTACATTAATATGTTAGTGCATATTTGGTCGATTTTTCCTGTTGGTGCTTATTCCTGTAATTATAGGCGCATATTTTGCATATTTCAGTAAAATATACACTTCTCTAAATACAGCAGAATCGGAAATGGCAGAAAACATGAAAGTGGAATAATTATTATTAACTTCACAAGACCGTCTGTTTTATTGACCGTGTATCGTTCCAATTATTTTTGTAGTACTCTCTTCTAACAATTAGCGTTGTAAGGGAAAGTCATATAAATAAGAAATGCAATTTCTTGGAATAAGTATTCTCTGCCGTCCTCTTTAGCTACAACTCATGTGTTTGGATTATTTTTAGGCGACTGACTCTGAAACCCGTCACGAATTCCGGCCGTTTAGTGTGGTTTTCCATTCAGATGTATACACATTGAATATATACGCAAAATATTAAGCTGCTCCTACATTTATCAATTGTTATAAATAGTAAGAAAACGAGCTCAATGTATTGACATAATACAGTAGAACTTGCTCATTGTGAAATCTGAAGGATTTTTTCGCATTTTGCAATATAATACTTTAGAATTTGTGATTGCAAGGACCACGATATTAGTTCGCATTAGACAGATTTCCGCTTTATAGACGTTCCGCACGGTGCAAGTTTTACTGTACATATTATGAAACTATGCCATATAATTTCGCATATACTGCGATTTTCCTAACTTTGCCCCTCAAGGCCACTCGAATGCCATCTTCGCGATGAAATATGTCACAGTATTTCGCAACTTTCTCAGTCGTTCCGCTACATTTCGCATGATCGCGTCCGTATGAAGCGGTGCTTGCGATCGTGCGAAATCTAGCGGAAAGACCGAGAAAGACGCGAAATGCCGTGACATATTCCATCGCGAAGGTGGGATTCGAGTGGCCTTGAGGGGCAAAGTTACAGAAACCGCAGTGTAGTGTTGGTGTGCGTAGGGCCGCGCTGTGCGCATGCGCGCGGCCGAGCGGGGCGCAACAGGCGCCTTCGCGCAGCCTCTCCCCCACCCCCACCCCCGCGCAAATGCACAGCGGCGGAGGCGGCGGCCAGGAGGTCGCAGGGGCGGCCGGCGGCGGCGGCAGAGGCGTTTCACGCGGCGGCGAAGGACCGCGCCGCGAAACAAAATCGATAAGTCGGCGCGGGCGGGGGCGGGGGCGGTGGCCGGATGCTGTCGCCCTCGCCGGCGGACGCGGGTGGGGGCGGGGGCGGGGCGGGCGAGCGGGGAAATGAGCGAGCGGTGGGCGAAGGGGGGGGGGGAGGGCGGGCGGGCCAACTGCTGGCAGGTGAAAGGCCGGACGAGCGCTCGCAGGGCTGTTTATTAACATTCAGAACCTTTCTTCTTCATTATGATTAGCGAAGAAATTGGGTTTATTTAAATGGCACCATCTTTGCTATTAATACGGCATTTGTCGTAAAGGAATCCTTAAATTTATGAAATATCTTCTTTTAAAAACTTTGTTGATACCACGAGAAAGTACGAAATGCAAGACGAAAGGAAATCATTAGTATTTTTAAAACCTTTCGTAACCTTCCCGAGATTTATAAACGGATATAAACAACAAAAATGTAAAACGATGGCAATAAGTGCCCGGGGTATTCGTAGAAGTTTTATTTGATTACTTTATCTAAAGAAAACTGTCATGTTTAAATTGTGCTACGTTGCTTTGTATATTTTATAATTGTAAATTTACAACAATATTTATTACACAACCAGACAAATAACTGGCCCGTTCCATTCCGGAACAAACGGTACTTGTTTACAGATGTTTCGTATCCTTGTGATTTGCACAGGTATTTTTTTCATTAGCGTTGGAACGGAGAATCTAAAGACTAACCTAAGTTCATCATAAAAATGAATATGCGAATCCTTTTGTGAAGTTCGTATAGAAAATAACGGAGAGGTACTCAGTAAACGGTAAGCAGTATGACAGAAGATTGAACATGGACAATACTTTGCGACAGTGTTGCCGCTCTAGCTAGGTGAACTAATTGCCAGGTCAACTAATAAATAATAATAATAATAATAATTATTATTATTATTATTATTAATATTATTATTATTATTAATATTATTATTATTATTAATATTATCAATAATATTATTATTATTATTATTATTATTATTATTATTATTATTATTATTATTATTATTATTATTATGGCCTTGCTTTAGAGCTCATTGGTCAGCGCGCTCACTTTCCATGACCCCGGTTTCGATTATCGGACGGACAAGATTATAGTGCACCTATTTCTTGCAATGTCGCAGTTTATGTTGCTGTGTGGCGATGAGAAAGCTCACTCCTCAGGTTGAATAGATACAGAATAGAATACGGAATAGGGATGACTGTGTTCTAACCACACGTACCCCTTAACCCGTGGCTGCGAGGCCGGGACGCTGCTGGTAGGCCCTAGCCAGTACGTGGGCTGTCGCGCCAAGTGCAGACTATTATTTTTGTTATTGTTCTTGTGAATAATTTATTCGCATTGTTATAAAATGCAAGTGGTTCTGTTGGGGAAGTCGCAAAGGGAACGCGGGGGCGGAGGCGGCGCGGGGGACGGGGCGGACCGGGGGGCCGGGCGGTGGCGGCAAGGGGGCCGGGGTGGACCGGGGGCGGGGCGGGGCGGGGGTGGGGGCGGGGCGGGGGCAGGGCGAGGGGCCGGGCGGGGGCCGGGCGGGGGCCGGGCAGGGGCCGGGCGGGGGCCGGGCGGGGGCCGGGCGGGGGCCGGGCGGGGGCCGGGCGGGGGCCGGGCGGGGGCCGGGCGGGGGCCGGGCGGGGGCCGGGCGGGGGCCGGGCGGGGGCCGGGCGGGGGCCGGGCGGGGGCCGGGCGGGGGCCGGGCGGGGGCCGGGCGGGGGCCGGGCGGGGGCGGCGAGGGTTCCGGGGCGGGGCGGGGGCGGATGGGGCGCGTCTATCGATCAGGTGGCGGCGCGCAGGGGCGCCCGCCCGCCGCCAGAGTGCGCCTCCCCCCCCCGCCCCCGGTCGCTTCTCGGCGCGAGGGGGCGGTCAGCGCGCGGCGCGGCGGCGGTTCAGCATTCACCGGAGCGCAGCACTCGCGCCTTGGCCCAGCACGCCTCCACTTCCACATGACGCGAATCATGACGAACAAGTCAGCCGTTCAGCATCCACGAACTTGTTGCGTTCCTCCACGAAAGAAAAGCTCTGTCAAGGCCTCCCATTCACAGTGCCTCAGCAGGATGATCAACACCAATTCCTGTCAAGGATTTGCAGAAGAAATAACTGAAATGTGTTGCTGATAGTTTCTTCCATACATTCACCGAATCTCACTAATGCAAATGGAATACGCATTTTCTTTTACTTCCGTCTCCTTCATAGTATCAAATCTATCTCATAATTTTAACACAGTTTCCAGCTTGCTAAGTCATTTTTTTCACTACCATTACGTGACGTATTTACTTAATAAATTGCAGATGGATGTCTGTTGCTGCGCGATGGTACAAAACAATGCAGTTGCAGTTTCCTAGTCGGCTATTCACGCCCGAACTTTTCCCCTGGGCGATCACTCCACTCTCACTCACCCACGTGGACCTGTAGGTATCCCGCGACCGCTTGACGACGCCCCCCCCCCCGCCTGCATGTCCCTGTCGCCGCCTCTCGCATCGCTGCTACTGAGAAAACCGTGTCCAGACTGTCCACCTTCCGACGAAGGGTACCGCGGTTAAAATTCTGGAGATACTAGGCGGACTAAACGCATTCGCGGCGGAGTTCCTTCTAGTTCTCCCCCTTTTCTCCTGCCTTATACTCCACCCGTCTTGTTCTCAAGGATTGTGAGGTTTCACCTAGGAAAATTGCGTCGACCTAGAAGATGATGAGACAAATACAAAACCGCTCCTTTGCCGGAGTACAAAATACGTTAGGCAGAAGAGGAACCAGCGAAGTAATGTACCACAGGTGTAGGACGACTTCGCAGCTCCAATTGAATTCAATAAAGCCTTATTTTCCGTGGCGATGCTCAGGCCATGGGGCCTGCTCTTCAGGCTGAGCACGCAAATTCCGCTAAGCTCCTTTCATTTCCTATCATTCGGGCGACGAAAGATACGATTTGAATTTTGCTCAGACGCTTCTTTACGCTTGAGGATCTTTTACATGCAGTAAATCTACAACATGGGACACCCGGCTCTACTTCTTCTCCGAATGAAGGCATAGGAAGGATGTTTTCGCCCTTAAAAATCCACAGCTTCGATCGGGTTTGAACCTGCGAACTCTGGTATAACAATCCGATAAGCTAATCGTGACGCTATCGACGCTGCTGATGTTGGCAAGTCGGATACAAAAATTTGATAAAGCTGGCACTGAATCTGTGTCTCGCAGACTGAAATTAGAAGCGCAAGACCCCCACAGATAGGACGCCGGCGGCAGGAGAACTGGCGATGTAGGTGTACCGCAGGGACGCCTCCGCAGCTTCCGCGCGGGGGCGCCACCGCCGTCGCCCTCGGCGCAAATGGAGCGACGCCCGCAGCCCACGCGCTGCGGCGGTGGCGGGGGAGGGGCGGGGGAGGGGGGAGAGGCGGCACCTCGCACCCCGCGTCGCGTCGCGGCGGCGGCGGCGGCTGTGGCGGAATCAATATTCGGCTTTGCTCCGCGCGCCCGCTCTCCCCTCGGACAATAAATCTGCCGCCCTTCCCCTCCCCTCCCCTCCCGGCCCGCCCCGGCGGAATGCCCACGAGCGGGGCGGGGCGGGGAGAGGCTCATCTGGAAAATGTAACTACTTGCGAAGCGCCACGGCCGCCCGCTCGGAGATTTAATCGACGGGCGGCATCGGGCAGCGCGCGAGGCGAGGCGACTGCGGGAGGAAACCATTTCTCACGTGCGACCGAGGGAATTATTCATTTCGGCTCGGAATATTCTTCTGCTGCTGCTGCCGTTGCTTACTCTTCGGCTTTTGTCCTAGGCATGGTTCTGTTTAGGCGATGGGTATCCCGATATCGCACCAAACCTAGAGGGATTTATTCATTTCGGTGCGCCATGTTTGTCTCTTTGTCCCAGGGTGGATTCTCTTTACGTGATGAATAAGGGTCGTATCTGTTGGCCTCGGACAAAGATAGGGTTTAGGTTATACATTCATTTTTATCCAGCAGGATATCTTGTCCTTCTGCTACCTTCCTCCGAAAGATGTTTAAGCAAATCTTATTTTTGGACTTTAGTGTTAAGCAGGTTGTTTAAATATATATTCAGCAGAATTCTCTTGATATTGTTCCTTTGCGAGTTTCATCCTAGGGATCGTTTTCTTCACACGATGGAAAATAATATTGTTTAAAAGTATACGAATTGTCAAGATTGTATTAGTGTTTATTGGGGGTTCAGTCATATGAACTCCATCCTAACTGTACTACCTTCACGTACGTGTCGAGAACGACTGTTTCTACGGTGAGTATCCGCGAATCAAATTACTATTTTTAATAGAAATAATTATATATTTTTTGCATAATTTAATGATAATTCTGCAGGTACCGGAACGTCGTTCTGACGCATTCAGCCACAAATCAAGCCCTGACTTGAAGTAACGAACTGAGCCCCTCAGGGTAGCTCACTGGTCAGCGTGCTCGCTTTCCAGAACGAGATCGCGGGTTCGATTCCCGGTCGAGGCAGATTATAGTGACGCCTTGCTTGCAATGTACCAGTATCTGTTGTGACAATGGGAAGTGTTCACTTTTCACGTTAAGATCAGAATACGGCGTAAGGCATGTACGTGTGCTAACCACACATACGTATTAGCCCAAGTCCGCAAGGTCGCGACGCCGTTGGTAGGCCTTGGCCCCTGTCAGAAACTCGTTTTAGTGTGTGTATACTACACCATTACATCGTAGTATTCTTGAATACTACTTTTGTTAAAATATTTAATTTATTCCAGTGTTATTCGAGAGTATTTTACACGTTCTTGAGAAGTGTGCGTGCAACTTTTGAAAAAAAAAAAAAAATCCATTCTGTTTATTTCCGTTTAGCGTCGTCATTACTGCTGCAGGCATCTAGTTTGTGTATAAAGATTTAATTTAATGTGTTTCATCTACAGCGATCGCCCATTTCATAAATTTGCGATAGGCTTATACAGAACACACTACTTTCTCAAAAACTTCCGACCGAATTTGCGCCCTCTGATTCTTATGTAGCACATTCACAGCATGCTCTCGCTGCAGAGCTTGGTAAGGTTGAACTCTAATTATATTCAAGAACTTTTGCGAAAGGAAAAGCAGTAACGTTCATTTATTTCATATAAAGGCTGCAAAAAGAGCAAAACTTCGGTCGCTTTCAGACGAAAAATTGGCGCCGTTAAACGCGAAACTTCGGGACGAATAAAACAGCTAATAAACTGCTTTGCTGGAACTAAGTACTTCACGCAGAAGAGCCAATGGGGAACGTCAGAGAAGTAAATTATTGGCGCAGTGACGACGAAGAATGTAAATAACTATGAAATATCGATTCCCGTTATTTACCTCATCATTTTCGTGGACGAAGTCGAATGTCGATTGATTCATTGATTATTTTGTGTTTCCGTGCCCATCAATTTCTATGGTCATTTATGCCATAGAAGTGTAGTGCCTGCATGTTATGTTCTGGGCGGCGTGCGCCCCGTTGGAAGTGAGATCCGGCACCGACCAACCAGACGACTAACGGCCCCCCTCCGGGCATCTAACGGGATTGATGGCACGAAATACCCACTCTCACTGACAAAATTACACAGAGAAAGTGGGTATTTTTAGAAGCGAACATCTTCCTGAGTAGAGTAATGCTCTAACGTTGAATTTATCACACAACTAAATACAAATGCTCTTAATTAGTCATTCAACCCATGATTTGACTTTTTCACGCAAACACGTTATCCTAAACACTGGCGGATCGAGGGGGGGATGGGAGTTACGCCCCCCTCCCCAAGACCTAGTTTTCTTTTACCTTCCTTTATTTGGCAATTTTGGTTTAAATATTTATTTATGATCGAATTATGTAATTACTTAAAAAATAATATTCTATAGCACCATGTAAACGCTACAAAAGCAATATACGATATAATAACAAATACGTTTATTATTTAACAAAAACCAACGATGCCCCCCGCGCCAAAATGATCGGTTGGATCCGTCCGTGATCCTAACGTCGTCGTGAGCTCAGTTCACACGCGTCTGAAACGCGCACCCGCCCACAGCCCGTTGTCCGCCGAGGCGTCGTGTCGCGTCGCGCCGCGTCGGTCAGCGCCACCGGAGGTGACGTCGCGGTGCCACTTCCGCCGGCAGGAGGCGCTGGCGGGCGTCGCGACGCCACCCTCGCGGCGCGGCGTCGTTCTCCCACCTTCCCCGCCCGCGCCCCCGCCGCTAACTTATGCCTCATGCATTTTTCAACGCCTCACCTTTGAGCCCAGCTTGACTGAAGTACGGTTTTTGTTGGCGGGGGAAGGGGGCGGGTCGTCCACCGGGCAAACAATAAAAAATTAAACTTTTTCTCCCCCGCCCCCCTCCGATGGCACATCCGCTGTTTTGAAATTACAATGTATGTTAAGCGGGGCAGCCGCCTCAAAGCGACGGCCGGCCACGGCCACGGCGCGGCGGTTGGGTGGTCGACCGCCGAGGGCGGGTGAGAGGGCGAACGACAGGGCGAGTGATGGGGAGAGCCAGAGGGCGAGCGAGAGGGCGAGCGAGAGGGCGAGCGAGAGGGCGAGCGAGAGGGTGAGCGAGAGGGCGAGCGAGAGGGCGAGCGAGAGGGCGAGCGAGAGGGCGAGCAAGAGGGCGAGCGCGGGGGCGAGCTAGGGGGCGAGCGAGGGGACCAGCGAGAGGGCGAGTGAAGAGGAGAGCGAGCGAGAGGGCAAGCAAGAGGGAGAGCGAGAGGGAGAGTGATGGGGCGAGCGAGAGGGCAAGCAAGGGGACTAGTGAGGGCGAGCGAGAGGGCGGCGAGATGGCGAGCGAGAGGGCAAGAGAAAATAATTAGATAATGATAATATTGCTAATTAATGAGATATGATATTAGTGTAGGTACTAACTTAATTTTCATTTAATGAATAATTTGAATCATTGCTTGAATTCGAAAGCAGCGGTAGGCAACCCCTGATAATCTTGTCGTGCCGTTCCGTGTGAGACCAAGCTTTTGACCAGGCCGTGCCGAATCGTGCTGGGTTGAGCACTAGGGAGCTCAAACGACAAGAAAAGTCGCGCGACTAGTTTATAAATCGTGTCGCGACTAGTTTATAAATCGTCTAAGCGAGCGAGCAAGGCCGAAAGGTTACCGGGTCGGCAAAGGTGAGCGAAAACACACGTGGGCACGGATGGGCAGTTTATTGGCGATTCGTCGTTGGAGCGGTCACAAATCCTCACCGACGCTTAGATATCTGCGGGAGCGATGCCGTTGGGGCTGCAACAGCGATCCGATCACTAGAAACGGGAAGTCCAGGCGGCGATGCGAAGTGCTGCGGCACTATAGTGCGGTTTTTCTAACTCTGCCCCTCAAGTCCCTATGGCCACGATGGAATACCGCACGCCATTTTGCGTCTTTCTCCGTCGTACCGCTAGAAGTCGCATGATCGCGAGCACTGCTTGATACGGTCGCGATCATGCGATGTCTAGTGGCACGGTTAAGAACGTCACGAAATTCCGTGACATATTCCGTGAAGACGGGCCTTGAGGGGCAAAGTCAGAAAAATCGCAGTATAGCCAGAGTTTTCCACTGGGCGCGATGTCGCCGCTGATGGGGTCTTTGCGAGCGCCATCCGAGGGCACAGGGCTGGCGGGGGAGCCCTAGGCAGGCGCCCTCGCGGGGGGCCGCCGCAAAGGGCCGAGGCGACCGGGGCATCTGCCCAAGACACGTGACCCTTCGGCGAGGGGCCCTTTGGAAGGATAAACGGCCGCCACAAAGAGCAAAGTGGGAGCTTTGCACTTGGCGAAAGGGGATATTCAGAAGGCAACCGAGTTTGTACCAAAGCTCACACGTCTGTAGTCTTAATATTAGTGAATGTCCTCGAAGAAAGCAAAGGTCATGCATCGAATTGCACTCATTTATCAAAGAAGCTCTATTGTGATTTCTTTATTTCAGACTATAGCCATACTAAAGACGATAAATGATGTGATAGCTTGGCGGTGATGATGATGTTAATACGTGAATGATGATAGCAATGGTGTAATGAGGGGCAGGAAATCAGAAGAAGGAACCTGCTTTCTCCATCGCCAATGACACTGCGCGATGGCAACTTCTGATCCCGCGACATCAGCACCACCTCTGGCGTGGCAGATTGCTGTGCTTCCAGTGCAACAGTGCAACAACTACTTTTTCTTCGCTTAGAAGAAAGAAAAATGATATTTTTACGTCTAAAAGAATTTCTGTCTACAGAAAATATCACAGCACGCAGACCTTGTTCCACTTCAAGTTATCACTCCACATGTTCCATTCGTTTTCCATTCGTTACCCCAATCTACAAAAGGTGGCTATCAGTAAAAGCAAGAAGACAAAAATCCTTAAATTAAGGGAAAATCACATATTTCAAAACGGCCAAAGCCCCTGGTCCTTTCACATATTTCGTGGGATTCTCACTAATGTCACAAACTTGAACAAGTTTCCTTCCACACAGGGCGTCCCTAGACTGAACTTCCTGTGGCGAAAAATTCAGAGCACGGCGAAGTTTCCTTGCTCGACAAAAATTTCGCACCGGATTGTTTCCACCTTGCTCGGTTTACTCAGGCAGCTGGAGATGTGCAGTAATGCGCAGTTGAGTGTGAAATGTTCACGTTGAGTGTGAAATGTTCCGAACGAAAATAATTCAAGAAAAAATATGTTATTGCCGATGTATGAACCCGTGTATATACCCCAAAGTAATTCTAGAAACATGTATTGCAAATGACAACAACAATTTTCTTCACGCACTGTTGTTTATACAGCACTAAATTGAGACAAAAAGTACTAATTAGGTCTCAGGATTATATTTGATCAAAATAACAAAAGTTCCTGATTGGAGCACACTAGTTACTTGCTGAGAAGTATCCAATTTAGGCTTTGTGAACACATTTATTTCTCTTTAGAAATACGTTATTTTTACAGAGCTTGTCAGCAGACTATCGGATCAAAGTCTAACAAATTCCGGAAGTTATTTACGCTCAACGGTAGGCGGAATAATCTCTTTTCGCATTAGTCGTTGAAAACAAGATATCGCAAAACTGTTTTTCTAAGAATTAAATACGCAATCGTTTCTTTTTCTTGCTGTTCCTGTTCTTAACACTGACCCCACATGCCAGATATCGTGCGGTTACTGTCATTTTGCAGTTCAATGACCTGTTCCTATTTTCCCGAGAATGCTATCGTTTTCTATTAAACACAAAGTGGACTATTCCAGGAGAACTTACGAACAACTACCAGAACGCGATCAGTCATCTGGGAACCATTGCTCATGCTCACCGACGATCCATCCGTGAGAATAACCTATGCGTATGTTAGGCCCTTGACGGTGTAGCTTCAGAAACATCTTATTATTGTTATATTGACATATTCTTGTAAATGTTTGGCGTATTAATGCGGTGATTGGGCATAATTAATAAATTATCCCCGGATAATGAATCTTCTAGATTTTATTTTTTGATCGGAAACACATTAACTCCATAATATATACAATCGGAAATCCATATATCGAATCTGACAGTTCCTTTGATAATACTCGATTTATAGAAATAATTATGAAATTTTTGCTAATGCTTTGAACATCAATCTGAATCTGCACGGTAGTGACGAACTAACATCATAGGGCAGGGCCATAAGACGAAGGCTGACGCGATTGACATTCAGATCGCTTTTGGCGTACGCATTCCCACGAATGAGAAGTTCCTCGGAGAGGGACAGCCGGGGTGGGCTGCCTTTATACGAAAGCAGGACGTAGAAAACGCCTTAGTGTTTTATAAACATTTATTCAATTACACAACCGTTCAGAAGGAAGATATATTTTCCGCAATAGTAATATACTCCTCCCACATTAAACAATACAACTTTTAGAAACATAATTTGTAGTATGTATTACACAGTTTTGGACTCCCGGCTAGCTCTTGTTTGCCGTGCTTGCTTTCCACCACGTGGCCCCGGGTTCGATTCCCGGTCGATGCAAGGCTATAGTGTGCGTTTTCCTTGCAATGTATCAATATATGTTGCTGTGTGAAGTGCAAAAATTCACTTCTCAGGTTCAGAATACGACGTGGGGATGCGTAGGTAGTAACCACACGTACCCCCTTATAATCCGTGGCCGCGAGGCAGGGACGTCGCCGGTAGGCCTGAGCCCGTTCACGGGCGGTCGAGCAAGTACATACATTATACATTTTTTTTATTTCATAGAAAAAATTGTCAGATCAGGAGTTGTCATGAGGGATCATGAGTTGGATATATAGAAACGTTTTTAACCGGGATTTTCAAAGGGGATAAAAATAATTCGGTTTATAGTGAACTTCAAAATAGAGGTCCGATACATAGTGGATCCGTCACTGCTATTACAGAGTTTTTGGACCCTCGAACGTGAAGCACTATCGAGTTTCTGCTCATGCACAGTTCCAGTTTCGCATTACTAGAGAGTTTTTGCACCCTCGAACGTTGCACCCGCGGCCCTCGCCCACCCCGCCCCGCCCCGCCCCGCCCCGCCCCGTCCACGCTTCTGCTCCACGCAGTCTGCTGGTTAGGAGAGACTTTTTGCACCCTCGAACGTGAAGCACTAGCGATCTTCTCCGCATGCGCAGATGCACTTGTGCTGCGAAACTGGAACTGCGCATGTGCACAAGATCCATAATACTTCACCTTCAAGGGTCCAAAAACTCCCTACTTTAGTGCATCTGCGCATGCTTAGAACATCGATAGTGCTTCACGTTCGAGGGTACAAAAACTCCCTACTTTAGTGCATCTGCGCATGCTTAGAACATCGATAGTGCTTAACGTTCGAGGGTACAAAAACTCCCTACTTTAGTGCATCTGCGCATGCTTAGAACATCGATAGTGCATCACGTTCGAGGGTGCCAAAACTCCCTACTTTAGTGGACCTGTGCATGCGCAGAAGATAGTGATTGACGTTCGAAGGTACAAAAACTCATGACTTTAGTGCATCTGCGCATGCGCAGAAGATCGCTAGTGCTTCACGTTCGAGGGTGCAAAAAGTCTCTCCTAACCAGCAGACTGCGTGGAGCAGAAGCGTGGACGGGGCGGGGCGGGGCGGGGCGGGGCGGGGCGGGGCGGGGCGGGGCGGGGCGGGGCGGGGTGGGCGAGGGCCGCCGCCTGGAGGCGCGCGCCATACGTCAGTGTCGCGCGGCGGCGGCCCTCATCTGTCAGCGCTGACGCGCGCGCCGCGGCGTCGCCCGCGGCCCGTCCAAGAGCGCCGCGCCGCCTTTTTCTCCCTCGCGTCGCGTGGCGCGGCATGGCGTAATGCGGCGTGGCGTGGCGCTGAGTGGCACGGCGTGTCATGGCGTGGCGCGGCGTCGCATGTCATGGCGTGACGTGGCGCGGAGTGTATTGGCGTGGCGTTGCGTGGCGTTGCGTGGCGTGGCATGACGTTGCGTGGCGCGACGCGGCTTGGTGTGGTGGCATGGCGCGTCGTGGCGTGACGCTGAGTGGCGCGGCCTGGCGCGGAGTGTATTGGCGTGGCATGGCGTGGCGTGGCACGGCGTCACGTGGCGTTGCGTTGCGTGGCGTGGTGTTGCGTTGCGTGGCGCGGCGTTGCGTTGCGTGGCGCGACTTGGTGTGGCGTGGCGCGTCGTGGCGTGGCGTAGCATCGCTTGTCATGGCGTGGCGTGGAGTGTCACGGCGTGGCGTGGTGTGGCGCGGCGCGGCGCTGCGCGCGCAGGCAGCGGGCGGAGACGCTCATCCCGCGCCGCCTGCGCCGGGCCACGTGACTCGGAGCGGCGGCTGACGCACGCGTCGCGTCGCGTTGCTTCGCGCAAATAAGTGTTCACAGGAAAACACCTCCGCTGCGTGCGGCGGCTGGCGGCGCAAAACGATTCCTTTGCTCGGTGCACAGAAATTACGCTCGCCCGCGACTGCTTACTGCACTCCCAGAGTAGTTTATCAACAGATCAAAATGTGCTAGTACTTCGAAAGAGAGCCACAACGAGCTGCAATAGGGTGTTGGCGACTTTTGCTGTTCTTGTAAGAGAAAGCAAAGCCTCTCGCCGGCACTGCTGCAATTCCCAGTAGACTTCGACGCGCGCCAATCAACGTTTGTTTACCCTCGATCCTCTCCATTCTTAAACACAAGAATGAGAGCCGATAACGTGTCGTTTTAGGAAGGACTTTCATCGGCAAAGGCAACAAATTCTGGCTAGCAACAACTTCGGACCTTAACGATCTTCGCTAAAGAAAAATAAAAAATTACGACTCTCTGCATTGTGTATCACTATTACTTCCCAATAGACAATGTAGTTGCATTAAAAGAAATGGAACCTAGTCACATATACACACAAAGACGTCATCAAGATTTTTCTTTGGTAAAGAACTGCGAGAGGGAAGGGGGAGGAGGATCAAAACACATGAATATATTGCATATTAGTTTACAATTCATTAGAATTCGGCCGTGACCAAGTCATGGCCTTCACCTTCATTATTATGTTTACGACAGCGCCTCCAGTTGTCCATATGACAATCGGAACGGTATCTAAACGACACAGAAAGAACAGGAAGCAATGACCAGGGACCGCCTCCCCTTCCTTGAGCTTGCTTTCTCACAGAGAGTGAGACAGTCGGCGTAAGATTCCGTGAGCAGCCCTTGGCCCCCGCGCGCCCGGCGTCGTCCACCGAGAGGGCGCGGAGGTGCGCAATGAATTCCGGCGACAAAGGCCCGCGCCCTTAGCATAACTCAATATGTATCCGCGCCGCCCAGAGGAAGGTCACATCTCCTCCTCCTCCTCCGAACGACTGAAAAGGCCGTCGGGGGCGCTCGCCTTCCACCACTTGCGCCACCTGCTTTTATATATATTATATATATATATATATATATATATATATATATATATATATATATAAGAGACCGGGAAAGATGGCTCAGTGCATCAACCTGATGTCACTGCAGTCACTCTGACCGGGAGGTCCAAGTCCCGACGGCGGCAGGATTTTCGACACTAGCTTGTCAGCTAGGCCGAATTCAGTCGCTGGCTGGAGGAGAATTCTAGCGGCCGGCTGCTCTGATCGGTAGTTTTCCGTGGTTTCTCCGATCAACACCAGGCGAATGCCGGAGCAGTACCCTAACAAACGGGCCACGGACCGCGCTCGATCTTTCCTTCCTCTTCCTTGTCCTAGCGTCTCCTCTTACACTAACTAGGAGACCGGTCGGGAGCTTACAGCTTGTTCCGGCTGGGGCGGTGTCTCGCTGGTGGGAGATACCTGGTTGACGGGAAAACCTCGCTAGCCGACGGCAGGTCGGCGCCAGATCTCGCCATCCCGCGGAGAAAAGATCATCGCCACCTCCCGAAAAAAGCACGCACTACACTAACGGGACTAATCACCTAAGTAATTGACGCGCCCGGAAACACCAATCAAATACAGAGAGAGAGAGAGAGTAGCGATATTGCGATATATATAGCGATATTAATAATAATAATAAAAAGAAGAAGAAGAAGAAGAAGAAGAAAGAGAAAAATGTCGTCTTAATTCTGCTGAAGTTATATTTGTCATCACAGCAACTGGTCTGGTCAATTAAAAACTTGAAAAAGTTTATACAAAAATTTAATTTAATTAATCCCGATTATTTCGATCCCTTGGAATTAGTTTTAACGAGGGTTTACCGTAGTTAGATTAGAATTAGTTTGAGATGAGGTTAACTGTGAGTCAGTACAAATACATGTGAAGAAGTAATAACAACTGAACCATGTACTCGTCATTCGATCAATCAAACTGAACTAATCTTGCGAAGATGGTGGGTGGGGCTGCGGTGGGGGGCTCCGCTCCGATCATGAGGTAATTGCGACGCGCGGAGGTCGTTGCTCCGGAGCGGACAATGCGAGAGGCGCCACGCACCGACGGCGCTCCGCCTCCCACGCTCGTCAATTTGTGCACTCGAACACTCTTCGTCCGCGTAAAGCTTGCTTAGAACCAGGGGGCGGATTCTGATACCCCAAAACAGCGCCAAACATTATCATACACAAGTACCACGAGTGCTTTCGAATTTATCTGAGAATTTCCAAAGCACGAGTGGTGTTTAATAGGACTATTCCACAAATGAAATTACGCCGAACAGTTCCAAAATGTGCCAAAAATTAATATTATGTTAATTTACTTTCTTCAATTACCTTTCATATTTCGCTAGTTCTACCATGGCCATCTGTGAATGTGGCAGATGGGCAAGGTTAAACCGTGCGGTAAATAAGTAATCAAAATCGAGATAAACAAATTAACATACAGACGATGACATGAAATGTACGTATATTTTCCTTTATAGTAACAAACTTTTGATGTAACAAACCATTTACGTTAAAACATATTCCTTCAGTTGAAAATACATGTATTAAACACGCACTTTTAAAAATTAAATGTTCAAGGAACTTCTTTATTTTCATTCACAGTCGTATTGGATTCTGAAACAGCTGTGTTTGATGATGAATGTGTTTGTCTTTATTTATGATTCCCGAATGGTTGCTCACTGATTTACAGGTAGGCGTTCAACGATAATGTTGTAGCATCGTCTCTTGTATTATTCCAGTAGTAAACATACCTTTTGCGGCTCTCATCGCAACCAATCTTCATAAATGAGGTCTCAAAGAAAGTAATTTCACAGAAACATGAAGAATTGAACTTGACTTGAAAAGAATGAAGGATTTGTTAAAAAACCGCATCTAAATATTCATGTCAAATATACTTTATGTTCTTCTGTGTGTTTTCTCGAGCTTCACGAGTTATTTAATTGATTTTGTCGTCAGACGCGGTCACCGAATCTTTCCATGTTATTACCACTGAAAATAACTGAAAGCGATGTTAACATCAAAAAGGTTATATTATACATACGTGGTTTATTGCACACAGCGGCAAATACATACGGGACACCTAAGATGCGAGTCGGAGCTTATGATTGGCCAGAAGGTAGCAGAGGTAAGAAATATCGGATAGAAAAAGTGCTAAAAGTTCTTGCGACTCATCGCCCTGATTGGGGACATATTATATGTATAGTTAAATTGGGTTTAATTTCACGAGTGGAATAGTCAACAAAATGCTTTTAAATGTTTTTAAAATACCCTAAAAAACAAGAAAAATGACGCAAAAATGCGATCAAAATCAGTTTGTATAAACTCAAGTTGTTGGTTACGTTACTGATGTAATCGAAGCTTCTTCTATTCGTTAGAGTAAACTTAGCTTCTCTCTCTAGTAATCCCGAAATCGGATGAACAGACAATGGCGCTGATAGGCGTCATAAACTACACACTCACAACGGCTGCCATTACAATTTCTGAGCGAGTAAGTCGAATAGGCTGTAGTCGAATAGGAATTCTGTGGAGAACATTTGTTGCTCCTCATAAATATTATTTGAAACAATTACCATTAAAATGATGATAAAATCGATTAAATCAGCGAAACCGACAAATTAAAGAGAAAATTACGAACATTTATAAAAAATAAATAACAAAAAACATTTTTTGACTGAAAATCAATTCCGCCTTCCTTTAAGCGTTTATTTATTCTCAAAAAGAACGAGAAAAGACACTTTGATCCCTTGGAGCAATACGTGGCGTAGCTAGGTGGGGGCAGGGGGGAGGGCGGTCCGCCCCGGGTGACACCCATTACAAAATATAACTGGAATTATATAATTTTAATAATTTATTTAAAAACAATATTTTTTTAAAAAAACATGCACTTGTTAATTAGTTATACTTCGTTTTAGATTATTTACTTAAAAATTTAATTTCAATTATTGATTCCTGTCAGGGACAAAGTTACGAAAATCGCAGTACAGTGTGATGAGCTGCAAAAGGACCCTCCGCGTGGACGCCTGCGCGCACGCGCAGCGGCGAGCGCCAGCGGCCGCTGGGAGCCCGGCGGGTGTCTTTCCGCCTCGCGCTTTTTGCACGGAGGTTGCACAACGCGCGTGCGAGAGGCGACGCAACGCGTCATCGCGCGCGCCTGCCGTCACAACCGCCTACAGTGCGATTTTTCTTACTCTGCCCCTCAAGCCACTGTGGCCACAATGGAATAGCACACGGCATTTCGCGTCTTTCTCTGTCGTGCCGCTAGAAGTCGCATGATCGCAAGCACTGGCTGATACGGTCGCGATCACGCGATGCCTGGCGACACGACTGAGAACATCGCGAAATTCCGTGACGTATTCCATCGTGATGACGGGCCTTGATGGGTAAAGTTAGAAAAATCGCAGTGTATATCCCCTTCGTGTCCGCAACACTAATACTTCGGTTTTTATAACGTCGCGCGTCAGTATTAGACAAGAACGGAAATCCCGAGACGTGCAAATCGGTTGTACACTACATGCCAGTTTTCCTCGTTCAAGAAATACTTTGAAGAATTAAAGTAATGTATAGACATCGTATGTTTAAGGAAATGCCTATTTTTTTTCCAGCGAACTTATTTTAAGGCTGATAATGTATGTGCACGAATCATGACAAATGATGACATATTACGAAGTTTTATAATACTTATTTTGTTTATTTTAGCATAATGTATTATTTTTGGAAAAAAAAACCTTTGCATTTGCTTTTTTTAAAATTTTAATACATCGTAGAGGCGCACTAGGCAGTGGGCATAACACCGCACATCCATTTTGTGAATGGGGAATCGAGCTCCAGAAATTTCAACGTAATGATGTTCGAATGTTTGATAATTGTCCGTACTTGGAGGTAAATTCGTCTGTAACAGACGAAAATGATTAACACCTTTATTTCACTGATAACAGCATTTATTTATATTTCATATCTTTACCTTTATTTTTCATAAATAGATATTTCTTCAGCAAAATTTCTGGGAACCATGATCCATGTGACATCTCTCTTAGAAATGCCAATGTTTAGATATCCATGTATACTACACTGTATTTGAATTGATATTCGATTCAGGCACATAACCTAAGAATTAACGGTTCCTTCCAGTGAAATGTAATATCTTCTGTAAAGCGGTAGCAGATGAAGAAACAAAGGTCGCCTGCAATTTGGAAGCAAAGCTGCGCAATTGATTTTCCGCGCGCAGGGCGACCGGCGGGGCCAGGTCCAAGCTCGGGCACGCTGCCAGGACACGGGCGGCCATATTGCGTCTTGGGGCGGCGGCGGCGGGGGCGGGAGCGCAGGAGTGTCCCGCCCCACGAGGCTAATTAATTGGGGGCGGCGGGCGGCTGTCAATCGACGAATGGGGCAACAGGCGAATCAATACGGCGGCACAGGCCTCTACCCCGCGCCGTCCCCCTCGCCCGCCCCCTGCGCCATCGCCCGCGCCGCCCCGCCTCCCGCCCCGCCCCTGGCGGCGCCACGCAACACCCCGTGCACGCGATCTCTCCTCCCGACTGGTGCACCCGCGTTCACTTCACTGTGTTACACCAACAACTCCATTATCAAAATACGGTTCAAAAGTGTTTTAGGTTGCCCAATCATTTCCTCATACAAATTTCCCTGACTTTTCCCGGTTTTCCAGGGCATTTTTTAAGATTTTTACTGATAAGATTTGTGTAATATTTCACACAATTTAAAGAGAAAAAATAAATCAAGACAAACTAATTTGTCAGCTATCTCACTTCCCCGGAATAAAGTACAAATAAAACAACTCAACAAACAGAAATCGAGAAAAAAGAATACTAAGCCATATTTTCAGGAATAATATCTTAGTCTTATAACCATCTCAAAATTTTCCGTGATTTCTAACAATTCTTCCATACATTCTCTGATTTTTTTCCAGACTTTTCCAGAGAAATGAAATTCCCTGATTTTTTCCGATGTTCCAGAAAGTGGCCCTTCTGTTTACTTAGCTGAGAAATAATGAGGTATTTTTGATTCCCGAATCAAGCCCAGACATTGCAAGCGATCCTCGATCGACCAAAATTGGTCTCGCGGTCGATCGCGATCAACTTGCTGGCCACCCCGGACCAACAATTTGAAATGGTTGCACCCACAAACGAATTCGAGAGTTTTGCTAAAGGTTTCCCCTGCCCTCGATTTCCGGCCGCGTCGTCTCCGCGGGTCTAGACTTGCGCGCGGACGGGTTGGGTTTATTTATTTATTTATTTACGTCAAAAACAGTTAAAAACTGTGTTTGACGAGCTATGGCGAGAAGTGAAATTTGTGCACGATTTCATAATTCTGTGAACTCTATCCTAAACCATATTCTAGTCGAATTTTGAATACAGAAAAAAGAGCGTTTTTTCAAGTTTTGTTCACAAAAAATTCGCTCCTATATAATAAAATGTATTTTCAAAGGTAAATTAGGCTTAAATTTGTGCCCTTAACCCTCATCATGTTCTTCATGAAAGAATAATACTTTTTTCCGCGACAATATGGAAAACGATAATTTGAATAAGTATATCTCCCACTGAAATTCAGAAGTTCAGTTGGGTGCGTGTTTCCCGGCAACTGCGGAGAATATGCGCCGCCTCGCTTGCAACCCCCAGCGCCCGCGCGCCCTTCTCCGCTAATGAAATTAATTACAGCGCGCCCCAAGCGCGCAACCTAGGAGTCGGGTCGAGCGCAAAACACAAGTCTCAGGAATTCCAACACTTCATCATCTTTTGACGCTGAAACGTCAGACCGGGAGCGCCCCTTGCGTCACAAGGGGGAATCGTAGAACGAGCGGCCTCCGGGCGCGAGCCGTCGAAATATTCGTCTTAGACTCGCAGGGCGTTTGATGGACTTTCATGTCTGCGAAGTGAGTGAGGGAAGCACAAATGAGCTAGATGCCACGTATACCACACAAACAGCATTTTGTGGTGGTACGAACTGTGAGGACCTCGTGCCACGAACTCGACTGCATTTACCGGCGCTCCGGCTTTCGCAATAGGATGAAAAACTTCTCGGTCGTGTTACAAATTTTAAATATGAGATAGAAGATGTCAATATGACCTTGTAATGTAACACTTGTTTTATTCATTACCAAATAAAAATGTTCGCGGGGGCCTGGAAAGTTTTGCAACTGACAGATGGGACAATCTGTAAGCTCCCGACCGCTCTCCCGGCATGTGTGGTAGTGTAGTGCATGTTTGTGTAAGTGTATGTGTAAGAGGAGAGGATAGCACAAGGAAGAGGAAGGAATGATCGCGCGCGATTCGTGGCCCGTTTGTTAGGGTGCTGCTCCGGCATTCGCCTGGTGTTGATGGGTGACACCAGGGAAAACTACCGATCAGAGCAGCCGGCCGCTAGAATTCTCCTCCAGACAGCGACTGAACTCGACCTAGCTTACACGCTAGTGTCAAAAATCATATCACCGTTGTGAGTGTAAGCCTAGGACCTCTTGGTCAGAGGCCATCTCTCCCGGTCCCAGGCCTTGGGAAGGGGGGGGGCGTGGGATACGGCAGTGCGCAGGTCGCTGCGCAAGTGTCGAGGGCCGTCCTCTGCTCGCCCGCGAGGGACAAGGACGGGCGCGCTGGCAGCGGCGGTGGCTGCGGTTTATCGCGTCGGTGGCGGCGGAGGGGGCGGGCCAGGGGCGGTCGCGGGCGTCGACAGCCCGCCCGCCGAGGGACAAGCGGCGGCCGCCGGCGACGCCCACGCGTCAACGCCCCCACCCACTTCGCCCCGTCACACGTCGCGCCCCTAAATTTGCGGATTGTCTTCCCTTTGTGAGACGAGAGAACAATTTAAAGAACTCCACGACCCAAATTCAAATAATCGTATCATTAAAACAGGCACGCCCAAAGCGTGCGTGACTGTTTTAACAATACATTTAATGATACTCCTTTTTACATTATAATACTTTGGCGAAATATTAAATTTTATTTTATGGACGTAGGTCAAAAAGCAACAAATTGTTTACAATCAATTTTTGAAAACTCGGAATAATCTCTTATTCTTTACGACACCTTTGTAAAAAAAACTGGTGTTTTCCACAGATAAAATTACGAACAATTTAAAACAAATTATAACTTCGCTTATCTAAAAAACGCAATTGTAAGGAGGATACGTTTATAACAAATATTAATATTTCTAAATCTATTTTTGTGTCTTCGTAACATCGTTTATATGTTGTACGAAATAATGAGGAGGAAAGCGAATACAGAGTTGTGCTTAAGCGCGCAGTGGCCGCTACATCCGCTGTCGTCTATTTCGGGTGCCTCTACTACGCGCCGTCCACGGCTCTCCCGCTCCCGCCCCCGCCCCCCTCCGGCCCCGCTGCAGCCGCGCGGCACAGCCCGCCTCGCCCCGACACCGCACAGCCTTCAGGCTGACTGACTGTCAGGTTTCCGGGCGTAGCGACTGCTATGGTCATTGGTCCCTTGCTTGGTAGTGCTTGCTTCTCCACGGGAGGTGTGGAGGGTGGAGGGCGGACGGCGGATGGTGGAGGGTGGCGAGTAGAGGGTGGACGGCGGAGGGCGGAGGTGGAGGGCGCACGGCGGAGGGTGGAGGGCGGAGGGTGGAGGGCGGAGGGTGGAGGGCGGAGGGCGGAGGGTGGAGGGCGGAGGGCGGAGGGTGGAGGGCGGAGGGTGGAGGGCGGAGGGTGGAGGGTGGACGGCGGAGGGCGGAGGAGGAGGGTGGAGGGCGGAGGGTGGAGGGTGGGTGCGTGCGCGCGCGCTAATGTAAGTGGCGGCGGAGGTCAGCGCAGCGCCTGGGCCATTAGCCTTATTAGGGCGTCGCCCGCGGGCGGGCGGGCGGCCGCTCCCGCAGCTGCGCCCAAGTCACGGAACAGAAATCACAACGCGCCTGGGCTGGCGCTTCTTCGCTTCTCGGTTCACCTCTCGCCAACGCCACAACTCAAAACACCGAAGGCTCAAGTGTCGACGCATAAATCGGACGCCACCGCAACAGCGAAGGCATGAAGCGGTCCTGCGGGGGCGGGGAGACACGCGCAGAAGCAGCCGCGGAGCGAGAGGGAGAGGACGAAGGACGAGGAAGAGGGAGAGGGAGGAGGGCGAGGGCAGAGGGAGAGAGGAGAGGAAAGAAGAGAGGAGTGGGAGGGGGAGAGGGGTGATGGGGATGGTGGAAGGGGCGGAAGGGGGTGGAGGGAGAGAGGGAAAGGGAGGAAGGGTAGGGAGAGGGGAGAGAGAGGGAGAGGGGAGATAGAGCAGGGAGAGGGGAGATAGAGCAGGGAGAGGGGGAGGGAGAGGGAGGCGGGGGAGGGGAGGGAAAAGGGGAAGGAAGAGAGTAGAGGGGAAGGGGAGAGGGAGTAAAGGGGGCGAGAAAAGAGGGAGAGGGAGGAAGGGGAGGCAGAAGGGAGAGGGAGGAGGTGAGGGGAGAGGGAGGGGGAGGGAGAGGAAAAGGGGAGAGTGGGGGGGAGACAGGGAGGAGGGAGATGAAAAGGGGAGAGGGGAGAGGGAAGAGGAAGAGACAGGAGATAGGACAGAGGCAGAGGAGAGAGGGAGGAGGGGGAAGAGGGAGAGGAGAGAGGGGGAGAGGGAAGAGGAAGGAGGAGAAAGAAGGCCCGACGTGACGGCGCAACTACCCTAATTCATCGGCGCATGTTGCAGACTGCGCGAGGATTAGTTCTTGGATCGGGCCACAATCAATCGCCTCCCCGCCTCGCTCCACTCCACCGTCCAGCTACTCCTCCGACCAGTTTCCACCTCCCGCAAAGTCTCCACGCCCCAAACGACGGAGCTGGTGGCGCCGGCGAAGACGGCAGAATTTCCCATCGAGTGGCGGGTGCTAAAAGATCGCACGATCGAATCGGATTTGTGACATCAACGTAGCCACGTCTAAGGAAGCCTTGGAACAGTTGAATTGAATTGAATTGATGCCTTATTTTACGTGACGAGACTCAAGCCAGGCCGTATGAGGCCTGCTCTTGCGTCTGACCACGCACATTTCGTCACACTCCTTTCCCCAACTAGCGGAGAAAGAATATATTATCACGGGCGACGAAAAAGGCAATTTGAATTTACCTCAGAAGCTTCACTTAGGTTTGAGAATCTTTTACATGCAAGTAAATCTACTAACATGGGGCAGCCGGCTTTACTTCCCCTCCGAAGGATGGCGTACAAAGGATTTTTTCGCCCTTCAAAATCCACGGCTTCGATCGGGTTTTAACCCGCAAACTTGGGTACAGCAGACCGTTACGCTAACAGGCTACACCATCGCAAACCGCGAACGGTTGGTGCTTGGACGCTGTAGGTGAATGCGCAGGAGACAGAGATCGGGAGCCGCGAGCGGCGGGGGAGTCGCCACTGAGGCGGCGAGGCGGGGGCGGGGGCGCGGCTGCAAGACGCTCCTCGGCTGCTCCTCGGGGAGCGCGCAACAAGTGTCCGAGAGCCGCTTGTTCCGCTCGGCGGAGGCTTTGTGCGCGCCGCACACATCAAACACTTGGACGGCGCGGCACCGCACAATGGCCCCGCCCCGCCCCGCCAATCAATCAAATCGACACAAGGCGGCGGCGGCGGCAGTGGGGTGGGTGGTGGTGGCTGCAGTGGCGGCGGCGGAGGCGGAGGCGCCGGTGACGGCGGTGGTGGTGTTGGTGGCGGCAGTGGTGCTGTTGGTGGCGACGGCGGCAACGCTGCGCTGGTGGTGGCGGCGGCGGCGTTGCCGATGGCGGTGGCGATGACGGTGGCGGTGGCGGTGGCGGTGGGGGTGGCAGTGGCGGTGGCGGTGGCGGTGGCGGTGGCGGCGGCAGTGGCGGTGGCGCCGGTGACGGCGATGGTGGTGGCAGCGGCGGTGGCGGCGGGGGCAAAGGCGGCGGTGGCGGTGGCGGCGTGGGTGGCGGTGGCGACGGTGGTGATGGCGACGGTGGAAGCGGTCGCGGCTGCGACGGCGGTGGCAGCGGGTGGTGGCGGCGGGGACATAGGCGGCGGTGGCGGTGGCGGTGACGGTGGCGGTGGCGGTGGCGGCGGCAGTGGCGGTGGCGGTGTTGGTGGCAGCGGCGGTGGCGGCGGGGGCACAGGCGGCGATGGCGGTGGCGGTGGCGTAGGAGGCGGCGACGACCGCGGCGGTAGCCAAGACGCGCTATTACCACAAAAAACGGACAAAAAATGTACGCGTGTAAGAAGTAGGAGAAATACTCTGCAATAGGGTGGCCACTCCTTTCCCCAAACAAATTTCCGTCACTTTTCCCCGTTTTTCTTAGCAATTTTCAATTTTTCACTAAGATTTGCGAAGAGTTTCACACTATTTAATAAAAATATTAAAGCAAACCTAAAAGTAATTTGTCGGCTCTCACATTTCGCCTTGCAAATTAAAAAAAAAAATCTCCACAAATAGAAATGAGCAACAAATAATGCTGTACTATTTTATTTTAGGAATAATATTCAGTTTCAGAACCGTCTGTACTGGATTATAATAGATTAAGCATGTATGATGGAATGTGTGCATCAACTTAAGCTCTCCAAAATGTTTTTAAAACGTTTGTATTACATTTAAAATTTATTTAGAACATTTTTTCGAAATATAATTTCGCACTATGTAAAGGTGTCTTTCATTACAGAATTTTAGTATTACATATTATATCCGATTTTACATTTTTATTAAATTGTACTAATTTTTAAGTTTAATACTACATATTTCTCCGGTCTCTAACTATAACAGTCATTTTAGTCCAGTCGGTACGTACATTTTATGTGGAAAAAGGTCATAAAAACGTTTTCTTTAAGTATGCTGTATGTACCCAGGCACTAGTTAAATCCCCGAGTTTTCGACCGGGAAGTCCGGGAGGCCCGAAAAACCGGTATTTTTTCTGTCTTGTTTCGGTTTTTGGCCCCCGCGTTGAGCGCTTCAAATCACCGTGCGCCGGGGAAGGCTTCCGATACAGCCGCCGCCAAGAGGCGAATTTATCAATCCCTTTCAGGCGCCGCGGCGGGCGCATTGTGACCGAAGTCTCCGCTCCCTCCGCTCCTCGCCGCCGACGAGACGTCTCAATCGCGCGGCGCCCGCTTTGTCAGGTGGCGGAATTAAAGCGATGGATATCCCCTTTGTGTGCAAATTTGCGAGTCGTCGCGGGGCGCGGCGATGGAAGGGTTGCTCTGAGTGTGAAAGGGTTTCCTTGCGAATGAAGCCCGACCCGAAGACAGCTCGTGCGGGAGGCGCCGTTGGACATCTCTGGACGTCGAACGTACGAAGCTGCCGGCCAACGCACCCGTTTCAAGTCTTACAGCGAGCTACCGCAACAGATATAAAGACTGTCGTCGAACTATACCCATCAGCAAATGTCCGATGTGCATATTCATACGGCTTGCGAATGAGTCCTTCAAAACAATTGGGTTCCCTCCGCAACTCGGTAAAATAAGCATCTTAAAGACGCCTGAGCATGTGTATCGGTATCTAATAGTAAGACCACGAGTCTGATGTAACGAAGTCCTTTGGATTGGATGCCACATAAAGGGGTTGTGGGGGTTAGTAGGTTGCCGAAATTTATAATACACACAGGTGCGCGAATGCACACGGACACAAATACTCACAAACTGCACAACGTGGGTATACTATCCATAAACACTCCTACACCCTCTACACACAGAAAAATTGGCAAATGGGCAATTATGTCACCGCCCGCACCTCATTTATGAAGATTGGTTGCGTGTGAAAGCCGCAATGGGAAGGTATACTACTAAATACAGGATGTCCGGGGAGGAAACGTCGAAACTTCGAAAATAAGCTCTTGAGACAATTCTAAGCATATTTTGTCTAATAAACGACGTGGATATTCCGAATGGTTGCGCCGCAATGAGCACTCAAAAGTTGGTTTGAAAAAATGATTTCTAGGCAAAAATTTGCATTATGGAAGGATAGAAACACTTCAGAAACATATAAATAGTTTATTATTTACAAAAGAAATGAATATATTTGTTCAGAAAGAAAAAAATAAGCGAGAAATAAAAAAGCAGCTAATTTACACAACTCGACTGTTTTTTTATTCGTCGTTTAATTTTTCTGTCTGAGCAAATATACTAATTTATTTTGTAAATAACACACAATTTACATGTTTCTGCAGTGTTTCTATGCTTCCATAATGCAAATTTTTGCGTAGAAATCATTTTTTCAAACCAACTTTTGAGTGCTAATAGCGGCTCAACCATTCGGAATATCCACGTCGTTTATTAGACAAAATATGCTTAGGATTGTCTTAAGAGCTTATTTTCGAAGTTTCGACGTTTCCTCCCCGGACACTCTATGAGACGATAAACTGAGCAATACTAAATTCTTTGGTCTTGATCTGAAGCACCTGGAAGAGCATTTGCCTTGCGACGCGTCGCGTCGCGTCGCGTCGCGTCGCGTCGAGTCGCGTGGCACCGCTCCGCCGCGCCGCGCCGCGCTCCAAAGGTCAGGGCCGTCGCGGCGGCGGCGGAAAGAGAGCGGGCGACGTCCCGCTGTGCGCATGCGCCCTCTGACGCTCGCGTTCGCGTTCGCGCGCTCTCTTCGAACGCCCGCGCCGTCGAGGCTGAGCGCCAGCACCCTCATCGCCAATTCCTTGCTGCGCCCACACACTCTCGATTCCCACACACGCCTACTTCTCAGATCTTCCCATTTCCGGGTATCCAAAAGTCCTCGCTATCACCAATTCCTTCTCATCTAGAATTCTATGATATTTCCACCTATTTAAAGAAACGAATCCAGAACATTTTTCATCTAGGCCAGTGTTGTCAAGGTCGATGCCACGAGTGCCACGACGATATCGCCCCTTCAAGCAGTCCGTCACCCCGCCATCAGACAACGCTATCCCTATTGTAAAACGGCGGTTACCGACGCTAGTTGCGCAGAGAAGCTCGTGGCATGCCTACGGAGCTACGACACGTGCCACTGCCACCAGTAGACCTTGACACAACTAATGTAGGCAAAACTTCTGAGCCTCTACAAAAGAGAATCAACTCCGGGCTTCCCAGGGACAAATTTGTCCCACCTTAAACCAATCCCACAACTCCATCATTCCTTCTCTAATTTATATGTAATACAAGATTTACAATTAACTAAAAAGTGAATCTAATTCTGCACTACTAGATGGTTACAGATGATCCCAGAGGGGGACCCACCCGCCGTATTTGTAATAATTTGAACATAGCATTTGTACTATTTGTGAAATAATCTGTAACTGTTCTGTAAAGTGGTTAATACGCATCACCAGGGGAAAAGAGAGAGGAAAGAGAGAGAGAGAGAGAGAGAGAGAGAAGGAACGAATTCATCGATCTAAAACTTCTTGATATCGCGATTTCTTTGGATATTGTGACATCCACCTTGGGTATCGGCACAAAGTCATCGATACCTTGTAGGTCGAAATTAGGAATATTTTGAATTTCCTCTTCAGATTCCAGACGTACAAGATAGGAGTGTATTGACCCTGGTGAATTTGTTCTTTAATAGTTTTGATTCACTTGATAAACAGCTTTCCACTGTTTAGGTCGTCATCCTAACTACAGTAAGTCGATAATTAATTAAAATGTGCCATAAGAACATTCATCTCAACGTCACCAGTATATTACAGTTCAATAATATCTTCTCAACTGTAATTAGCTCATTTTGTATCAGAATTTTTCCACAGAAAACATGTCCAAGTGCAGAGTAAACGTCTAAAACTAGAACAAGTAAAGAAACGTCCTTCATAATAACTCACTATGAAATCTCTGGACGTGATTTCGAACATTCCGATGGAAACTAGCAATTCAGGAACTAGGCAAAGAAGGAAAAGAGGAAAGGAATGATAGAAGTTCGGAAGGCAAACATGAAAACAAGAGGAGAAAAAGAAAATGTGTGAAGAGAGGCAAAGTAGGTGAGAAAGCGCAAAAGAAGAAGAAGAAGAAGAAAGGAGCAACGTGCCGCGCAGCGTGAGTCGTGAGTGTGTGAGTGAGTGAGTGTGTGAGTGTGTGAGTGAGTGAGTAGGTGAGTGAGTGAGTGAGTGACTGTGTGTGTGGTGTGTGTGTGTGTGAGTGAGTGTAGAGTGCAGTTCCGCAGCGCAGCGCAGCGTCGCGAGCGTCGACGCACGCGGTTAAAAATACGCGCGACCCCCCTTCCCCTCCCCGACCTCACTCGCCACGCGAGAGACTACGGGCGACCAAAACATTCTGCTCGCAAGTTTCCTCTCCTCAATTTCTTCATTCATACAAACTGGGTTTGATTTAAGGTTGCTCTGACCTTTTTCGTGTATTCACGTGCAGTGACAACTGTACAACTGAGGGGATGGGGACCTCTTGCAGCGCCCCTCGAGCACGTAGTAAGTGGAAGTATTCGTGACCACTCTGAACAATACCATACAAAGTTTTCGAAACAAGGATATACACATTTATGTACAGAAATACTTATACTACAAATATGTATACAAGTACTTACTGTTTAGATTTAACAATTTTTTTCTCGTAAAATCACCCCAACGTTTTTCACTGCATTATACATATCATGCATGGTTTCATCCCACCCCCCTGTTCCGGAACAGTCGGGCAAACTGCGTAGATCAACAATACG
This sequence comes from Acheta domesticus, assembly GCA_031308135.1. Lineage (NCBI taxonomy): Eukaryota > Metazoa > Arthropoda > Insecta > Orthoptera > Gryllidae > Acheta > Acheta domesticus. Next base: position 179,462,554 of record JAHLJT010002406.1, read on the forward strand.
AGGTCACGTGTGGATCGCCCGAGTAATGAAAATATGGTCCGCAACCATATTAATTTGTTAGTTTGGGGTCTTGAGGCCTTGTAATTTGGACACCCCTGCTTCAGAAGGTCTGTAAAATTTAATTATTTAAAATTAATCGTCAGTAAACTCCAATATTCAATTGACGCATGCACGAAATAGAATTGAACGTCTTCAATAGCGACGGCAGCGCTGTTCTCGGCGGCCGGCGGAACTTGGGAGTCCGTGCGCCGCGCAGGCGCGTCGACACTTGGTGTTTCGGGCGAAAGCCTAACAGACCACTGCTCCGCCTCCGCCGGCATATTTTCGGCGCGGCGCGCGGCGGCGGCGGCGGCGGCCTTGAGCGGTGCATTTGGCGCAGCCACCTTGGCCGGCCGGCGTGTGGCGTGTGGCGACGGCGTGTGGCGGCGCGGACGCTGTTGAGCCAAGCGAAACCGGAACGGCGCGGGCGACAAAAGCCTCTGTGATGACACTGTGCTCCCGACGTTGCACACTGTTCGTTTTGCACTTGATGCGTGTAGTTGGTATTCTCTCTGCGGTGGTTTTACACCCGATGCAGCGCTGGAAATTTAATGATTTCCATTTCAGCCACGATTTCGTTCCTTTCCTTTTCCAGCGAAATAGTACTAGAGAGTAGGTCTATCCCCGGGATGTCTCTGGGAGCGAACATATGTATACCTAGAGCGATAAAGGATTAAAAAATGAAAACCTGAATCGCTGCCACGTTGTGAAAAAAGTATTTATAAGACGATTAAAAAATTCCTTGTGTCTACACGACTTCCCTATTTCATCAAAAAGGACAAACAATAAATTAAAACGATTTCCTGTTTCATTGACGAATTCAATTATTCATAGTCAAAATTCAATAGTTTTGTGGCAAATTTTCGTGACAAAGTATATTTGCACAAACTTGTCGCGTTTTCGCGAAAAATGCGAAGTTCACACGATATACTTTAAACCCTTTTTTTAAAGTAGGATAATTTAGTGAGTTATTTTTTTTAAGATGTACAAATCATGAGTACATTAATCCGCTTCTCGATGAGAACCACTTTTTTTTTCTTCTGGAAAACCACTTCCAGATCTACAATAAGACTATTCGTCACTATAATGGCGCATTTGCTTATATATCTATTCTAGGAGCTAAAAACTGTTATTCAAAATTAAATACCCCACGATTCGTGCCCGAGATAGTTCCCAAAAAATTAAAGCGAAATCGCTTTTTTTTTCTTCCTTTTTTTCTTTTTCTGCTTCCGCGAAATTGGGCAACGTAAATGCAAAAATAACTGCCACAGCCACTTTCACCTTGCCGACAAAGCCTTCGCCCAGCGCCTTCCGACGCTTCCTCGCGCGGGCGGGGGGCGGGGGCCGGGGGGGGGAGGCGCCAGCGCCGCGACGCCGCGCGGCGCGGGACCTTCGCCGGGCGATAACGCCGCAAGGCCACTGTTAATGGCGACGCGCGAGCGGCCGACTGGACGCCGCTCGCCTATGCAAGGCCCTATGCGCCCGCGCTCTCGTCCGCTCGCCACTCCGCTTCCTGTCGCTCGCTCGCTCTTCCGCACGCTTCATTGGCTGTTCGTCAGCCTGTCGTTCGCTCGCTGGCTCGCTCTTCCGCACGCTTCATCGTCTGGCTTGTTCGCTCGCTCATCCACATGCTTCATCGGCTGTTCGCCTGCTTGTCGTTCGCTCGCTCATCCGCACGCCTGATCGTCTGTTCGCCTGCTTGTCGTTCGCTCGATCATGCGCACGCCTGATCGTCTGTTCGCCTGCTTGTTGTTCGCTCGATCATGTGCAGACTTGATCGTCTGTTCGCGTCGCCTCACCCGCACGCTCGATCGTCCGTTCACCTGCCTGTCGTTCACTCGTTCGCTCGCTTGCTAGTCGTTCGTTCGCTCTTCCATACGCTTGATCGTCTGTTCGTCAGCCGTCGTTCGCTCGCTTGCAGGCTCTTCGCTCGTACGTCCGCACGCACGCTCCTCTGTTCGAAAGCTGATTGGCTCGCTCGCTTGCTCCCTCGCTCAGCCACCCCGCCACCCATTAACTCCTTCGACCGCAAGTCCTCTCGCTGGCCCGCTCTTTTGGTTGCCCACCGGCACTTCGCCCTCCACCCACACGCCAGCCCGGCCGTCCACCAGTCACCCGCCCAGCCATTCTCACGTCTTCTCCGCTTCCACCGGAACCACCGATCGCTGCAGAGAAACAGCCGCCGGTGAAAGTCAACAAGGAAGTTGCAATCATCACGTTGAATTCCGTTTCAGAAACGGATGATTGCTTCATTTACTCGTAAAGAGGTCACCAAACATCCTCGATTCCAGGGAAAAAATATTAGCAGCAGATCACTCGTGGACAATTCAATGAAGAAATGCAACATCTCAATGACGAGTCGCAATTGTTGTAACACAGCAGTACAACCCAGTTTTCACAAACGTAATTCTGTGGTCACGAGGTAAAAGTTCGTAAGTTAATTTTGGCAAAATTGGGTTAAGTACTGAAACTACAAGTTCAGTATCTATATTTTATTTTAGTAAAACAACCGAATTCAAATGTTGTCTCCTTAACGACAAAACAACGTTGGGAAATAGAGTTGAGCATATGAAGAAGCGTTGGCTCGATAATATTTAACTCTCGTTTTCTCCAAACTACTGATTTTTGACTTAAGAACTTTTACGCCGTGCCCCACAGAATTGTCTGGATACAGCTGAATATGCAATTAAAAAAGAAAGAGCTATTGATTACGTAATATTTACAGCTGATAAAATGATTGCTACTGAGTTGTTTACGAAAGTGTTTCGTAAGTGTAGTGGGAGTGAACGCGAGCGGCCACGTGCGTGCTGCGGCGCCCGCCGTGCCGTGCCGCCCGCGGCCGACATCGCCCATTTTCCGCCCCTGCGGCGCATTGGCATTCAAGGCCGCGGGCGGAATACGGCGGGCGGCTCAATGGCCGACGGCGGCGGCGGAGGGCGGTGACAGGGAGGGGCGGAGCGGGGCGCGGGCGGAAACGCATAATCTGCAGGCGGCGGCGACGGCTGACTTCGGGGGAGGGGGGGGGCTCGGCGGGGACGGGAGGACGGAACGTGGACGGCGCAGCGCGGGGGGGGGGCGCGGGAGGCGCGGTGCGGCGGGGCAGGGCGGAGCGCGGAGGGGGGCGAGGCAGGGCGGGGAGGGACGCGGCGGAGGCGGAGCGGGGAGGGGCGGGGCGCGGAGCGGTGAGGGGCGCGGAGCGAGGAGGGGCACGGAGCGAGGCGTGACGGGGGGAGGGCGGGGCGCAGTGGGGCGGGGTGGGTTGCGAAGGGGCGGGGCAGAGCGGGGGCGGGGCAGAGCGGGGCGGGGCAGAGCGGGGCGGGCAGAGCGGGCGGCGGAGCGGGGCGGGGGCGGAGGCGGCCGGAGCGGAGCGGGGCGGGGCGGAGCGGGCAGACGAGGTCTGTGGACGGGCGGGCGGGAAGGAAGAAGGCTGGGCGAACGCGCGCCGGCGTAGCGATTGAGCAACGTATCGTGGAGTTTGGGCGGAATCGGTGAGGAGTGCACGGGGCACAGTGGCAACGTCCAAGACACGCGGGCGGGCAGTCCGTTGCGTGGTGGGGACGGGGGGAGGGGGGAGTAGCCTTCGGGTGCAGCGCCGGACTGTGCAACGTAGGCTGCCGCTTACGTAAACGCCGCCCGACACGTCGAACGCCGCTGCAGCCACGGCCACGCCGAGCGCCGCACCGGCCGCGCTGCAGCGTTGCGCTTTTCCTGCGCTCTTTTCCATAACGTCTTGTATTTTCTATTGACACGGTGTAGTTTATCATTGACTACGATACGAAGGTCGATATACACTGCATAACGTACCTGGATCAAAACAGTTGAATATTGCGCCTAATCGTGGCTACAAGGGAAAATATGAAAACAGTTGAATGTTGCTGCATGTTATGGAGAAATTATGAGAGGGAATTATGGGAGGGAAATATGAAAATACAAACCGAGACAAGTTAACATCTACTGAATAAGTAAATGAGTAAATCTGAATCATTAAAAATATGAAAAATATAAGAGTATTTACGCACCAAGGACGTTAACTGCTTCCAATGACCTCGGGCGACAAAGAGCCCTCGGGGGACAAACGCCGTAAAGCATTTTGTCGCCACTCGATCATTAGAACCCTCATAACGCCCTTGGTGCGTAAATAAGTATTATAGAGGGTGATTCGTTTCACAAACAATGATTCTCCACCATCGAGTTGTTGAGTGGATAGCAAACAAAACATGTCTTGACAGTTTTCTCCTAGAGGCATACATACTTCTATAGGTAATTTTTAATTGCGGAGCATCTGTAAAACAAATTCCTGCCGCCCCGACAGTTTATCGTTAGGTTTAGGCAAGATAATATTCGATATATTTTGAATACTATTATTTATATTTTAAAGATATGTTGCCGAAAATTTATTTACGATAGGATGTCCTCATAAGCAATAAAAAATTAAAAACCGTCCAGGGTTGTTATGAAATAAAATCCTTATTTGTTGCTATGGAACGACACTATGGCGGTAGTCTGGAAGCTGGAGTAAGTTTGACGCTATTGGCGAGGTTGGTTTGAGGCTATTGAAGGTGGTAACTGGAAATTCTAAGAATTTCGAGAAGGAAGAAATCTCCCGACACAGCTTTTCAGAACGGCTGTTACAAGGTGCCATAGATCATTCAAAGGTGTAACAATGCCACACGTCAGAAAGCCAATATTACTGCAAGAGGGTATGTTTTCAGAAGAACCTTATTGTGTCCATTATCAATATCATGTAGCACTCTAAAACAGAAGATTATTTTTAATGAGTTTCTCAGAGTAATTTGATGGGGACAATTTACATTAAATGTAATCTTAAAGAAAAACACCACACTGCATTTTGTTTTTAAGGAACATAAATAATGTTTTTATTCTTTTGTAATGGAAGAGCTTAATTTCGTCCCGTAGTTTTCGACGGGGTACCCCTGGTTTTGTAATCCTGGTGCAAGTTAGGCATCCCGCCACGCACCTGTGTTCGTGCCATCCCTAAAGGGCCTCGAACTGCATTGAAAATTGGGGCAGGGGGCGAATCCAGCCGATCATCATAGAATTTTGTTAAATAATAACTATTTGTTATTATATTGTATTTTTTAGTATAGATATGATATATAATTGTTGAAATATTTACGTAATTAAAAAATAAACAAATATTTAAAACAAATCTGCCAAATACAGGAATTTAATAAACGAAACCTCTACGCCTTTTTTGAGGGGGGGTGACATGCCCCCCCCCCTAGATCCGCCACTCAACTGAGGCAGTCCTTTTCTCACTCTTGAGTCTCCACGACATTAGGTGTGTAAGAGCTTCAAATTCCCAATGCATTAAATAAATAAGCTAATGAAGCCTGTATTCGGGTGAAAGGAATACTTATGGAGAGTGTGTGTGTCAAAGGACACCAGTGATCACTCGCCTGGAGCCCAACGAGGGCGAATGGCCCCCGCGCGGCCGAGGCGCGGTCCCGGCGGGAGGGGGGGAGGGCGCCGCCTAATTGGAGGCGTCGCGTGGCGCCGCCAGGGGCGACGCCCGTAATGAATCGGCGAGCCACCCGACGCCGACGCCGCCCACGCTTCGCCCTGGGACCTCCGCGCAAGAGCATCCACCCCACCGCCGCCACGGAAGCCAGCGGCGCATACAGCCCATCATTCAGTGGTGGTGGGGAGGTCTTCGGAGATTTTTCTTCAATAATAAATATAGTTGTTATTATATTGTATTGAATTGCCTTATTTTACGTGGCGAGACTCAGGCCATGAGGCCTGCTCTTCCGTCTGACCACGCAAATTTCACTGCGCTCCTTTCACCACCCAGCAGAGAAAGAAGGTATTCCATGGGCGATGAAAGCGGCGATTTTGAATTTTGCACACAGGTGTCATTTAGTCTTGATCTTTTACATGCAGTAAATCTACTAACATGGGACAGCCGGCTTTACTTCCCCTCCGAAGGAAGGCGTACGAAGGATTTTTTCGCCCCTAAAAATCCATGGCTTCGATCGGGTTTGAATCCACGAACGTGGGTATAACAGTGCGGTACGCTAACCGTTACACTATCGCCGCCACAAAATTATATTACATGTTATTTATGTACTGTAGATATGTTACTATACAATATTATTGTTTAAATAATTGCATAATTCGAACGTAAATAAATATTTCAATCAATTTTGCCACATAAAGGTAATCGAAAACTGTCGGTCTTTTTTTGGGGGGGGAGGGGGGGCATGGCTCCCCTGGATCCGCCAGTGACGACGGCGATCGGGAACTCACGCCTCACGTCAACTGCTAAGGTCCCTAGTCCCGTTAATGTAGTCAATGTTTTATCCCTGGAGGAGGCGGTGTTCCTTCCCTCCCTCGCTGGACGGAGAGAGATCCATCATACGATTTCGCCAGCCGGGTATCTTCCCCCAACGAGGCATCGCCCCAGCCGGGCAAGCAGTAAGCGCCCGACTGGTCCCCCCAGCAAGAATGGCGATGCGCGCAACAACAAGTGTGCGCGAGTAAGAGGAGCGGAGAGAAGAAGGAAGAAGTCAGTGGCTTGAACGGGGTCGCGGGGCAAACGGGGGTGCAGGCGACGCGGGAAAGAGCTGTGGAGTGACAGAGTCGAAGAAGGGGAAAAGGGGGAATTGTGGATGAAACTAGGCGAAGGCAGGGGAGAAGCGCTGAGACGGTGGTGAAGGGGGAGGAGACGGGAAGGGTTGGGGGAGGCTGTGGGAAACACGGTGTGAGAATGTGCGGAGAACATTGTGCGAGCGAGCCAAATGCGAACCAGCGGAGGCAGGGTATTTGAAGCAAGGGGCAATGCGAAAGGAAGAACTAGGGGCAATATGAAACCAGAAAAGGGTTGACGACCGAGGCGAGTCGTGTACGTAAAGGGTGACAGCATCCGCAAGATCAAAAGACGGGGATCAAAACGAAGAGAATGAACCGAAAAGGAAGAGAAACGGGTAGGAGGAACTGGTGAGAGGGTAAGGAGGGTCGAAGGTCGTGGTGGGTACCGAGACGATGACGGGCGGAGACGGGCGCGGACAGGGCGGGGCCGGGGCGGCGACGGGGCGGGACCAGACCGGGGACGGGGCCGAGCGGGGCGGGGATGGGGCCGGGCGGGGCGGGCGCGTGAACGGGGCGTGGCGGAAAAGGGGAGGGGGCGTGGCGGGGAAGCGGCGGGGCCGGGGCGTGGCGGGGCCGGGGCGAGGACGTGGCCGCGAGGGGCCGGGGCGGG
>JAHLJT010002406.1:179470814-179504574 GCA_031308135.1 Acheta domesticus
GCAGTAAGATTGGCTTTCTGACGTGTTGCATTGTTACACCTTTGAATGATCTATGGCACCTTGTAACAGCCGTTCTGAAAAGCTGTGTGGGAGATTCTTCCTTCTCGAAATTCTTAGAATTTCCAGTTACCACTTCAATAGCCTCAAACCATACCTCGCCAATAGCGTCAAACTTACTCCAGTTTCCAGACTACCGCCAAGTGTCGTTCCATAGCACCAAATGAGGATTTTATTTCATAACAACCCAGACGGTTTTTTAATTTTTATTGCTTATGAGGACATCCTATCGTAAATAAATTTTCGGCAACATATCTTTAAAATATAAATAATAGTATTCAAAATATACCGAATATTATCTTGCCCAACCAACGATAAAATGTCGGGGCGGCAGGAATTTGTTTTACAGATGCTCCGCAATTAAAATTACCTATAGAAGTATGTATGCCTCTAGGAGAAAACTGTCAAGACATGTTTTGTTTGCTATCCACTCAACAACTCGATGGTGGAGAATCATGTTTGTGAAACGAATCACCCTCTATAATACTTATTTACGCACCAAGGGCGTTATGAGGGTTCTAATGATCGAGCGGTCCAAAATACTTAACGGCGTTTGTTCCGAGGGCCCTTGTCGCCCGAGGTCATTGGAAGCAGTTAACGTCCTTGGTGCGTAATACTCTTATATTTTACATACTTTAATGATTCAGATTTACTCATTTACTTATTCAGTAGATGTTAACTTGTCTCGGTTGTATTTTCATATTTCCCTCCCATAATTCCCTCTCATAATTTCTCCATAACATGCAGCAACATTCAACTGTTTCATATTTCCCTGTAGCCACGATTAGCCGCAATATTCAACTGTTTTGATCCAGGTACGTTATGCAGTATATATCGACCTTCGTATCGTAGTCAACGATAAACTACAACGTGTCAATAGAAAATACAAGACGTTATGGAAAAGAGCGCAGGAAAAGCGCAACGCTGCAGTGCGGCCGGTGCGGCGCTCGGGCGTGGCCGTGGCTGCAGCGGCGTTCGAGTGTCGGGCGGCGTTACGTAAGCGGCAGCCTACGTTGCACAGTCCGGCGCTGCACCGAAGGCTACTCCCCCATCCCCCCTTCCCCCCCGCGCCACGGACTGCCCGCCCGCGTGTCTTGGACGTTGCCACTGTTGCCCCGTGCACTCCTCACGATTCCGCCCAAACTCCACGATACGTTGCTCAATCGCTACCGCCGGCGCGCGTTCGCCCAGCCTTCTTCCTTCCCGGCCGGCCGTCCACAGACCTCGTCTGCCCGCTCCGCCCGCCCCGCTCCGCTCCGCCCCGCCCCGCCTCCGCCCGCCCCGCTCCGCCCCGCCCCTCTCCGCTCCGCCCCGCCCCGCTCCGCCCCGCCCCGCCCCGCTCCGCCCCGCCCCTCTCCGACCCGCCCCGCTCCACCCCGCCCTGCCGCGCCCCTGCCCCGCCCCTTCGCAACCCACCCCGCCCCACCGCGCCCCGCCCTCCCCCCGTCACGCCTCGCTCCGTGCCCCTCCTCGCTCCGCGCCCCTCACCGCTCCGCGCCCCGCCCCTCCCCGCTCCGCCTCGCCGCGTCCCTCCCCGCCCTGCCCCGCCCCCCTCCGCGCTCCGCCCTGCCCCGCCGCACCGCGCTCCCGCGCCCCCCCCCGCGCTGCGCCGTCCACGTTCCGTCCTCCCGTCCCCGCCGAGCCCCCCCTCCCCGAGGTCAGCCGTCGCCGCCGCCTGCAGATTATGCGTTTCCGCCCGCGCCCCGCTCCGCCCCTCCCTGTCACCGCCCTCCGCCGCCGCCGTCGGCCATTGAGCCGCCCGCCGTATTCCGCCCGCGGCCTTGAATGCCAATGCGCCGCAGGGGCGGAAAATGGGCGATGCGGCACGCGGGCGCCGCAGCACGCACGTGGCCGCTCGCGTTCACTCCCACTACACTTACGAAACACTTTCGTAAACAACTCAGTAGCAATCATTTTATCAGCTGTAAATATTACGTAATCAATAGCTCTTTCTTTTTTAATTGCATATTCAGCTGTATCCAGACAATTCTGTGGGGCACGGCGTAAAAGTTCTTAAGTCAAAAATCGTAGTTTGGAGAAAACGAGAGTTAAATATTATCGAGCCAACGCTTCTTCATATGCTCAACTCTATTTCCCAACGTTGTTTTGTCGTTAAGGAGACAACATTTGAATTCGGTTGTTTTACTAAAATAAAATATAGATACTGAACTTGTAGTTTCAGTACTTAACCCAATTTTGCCAAAAATTAACTTACGAACTTTTACCTCGTGACCACAGAATTACGTTTGTGAAAACTGGCGTTGTACTGCTGTGTTACAACAATTGCGACTCGTCATTGAGATGTTGCATTTCTTCATTGAATTGTCCACGAGTGATCTGCTGCTAATATTTTTTCCCTGGAATCGAGGATGTTTGGTGACCTCTTTACGAGTAAATGAAGCAATCATCCGTTTCTGAAACGGAATTCAACGTGATGATTGCAACTTCCTTGTTGACTTTCACCGGCGGCTGTTTCTCTGCAGCGATCGGTGGTTCCGGTGGAAGCGGAGAAGACGTGAGAATGGCTGGGCGGGTGACTGGTGGACGGCCGGGCTGGCGTGTGGGTGGAGGGCGAAGTGCCCGGTGGGCAACCAAAAGAGCGGGCCAGCGAGAGGACTTGCGGTCGAAGGAGTTAATGGGTGGCGGGGTGGCTGAGCGAGGGAGCAAGCGAGCGAGCCAATCAGCTTTCGAACAGAGGAGCGTGCGTGCGGACGTACGAGCGAAGAGCCTGCAAGCGAGCGAACGACCGGCTGACGAACAGACGATCAAGCGTATGGAAGAGCGAACGAACGACTAGCAAGCGAGCGAACGAGTGAACGACAGGCAGGTGAACGGACGATCGAGCGTGCGGGTGAGCGAGCGAACAGACGATCAAGTCTGCACATGATCGAGCGAACAACAAGCAGGCGAACAGACGATCAGGCGTGCGCATGATCGAGCGAACGACAAGCAGGCGAACAGACGATCAGGCGTGCGGATGAGCGAGCGAACGACAAGCAGGCGAACAGCCGATGAAGCATGTGGATGAGCGAGCGAACAAGCCAGACGATGAAGCGTGCGGAAGAGCGAGCCAGCGAGCGAACGACAGGCTGACGAACAGCCAATGAAGCGTGCGGAAGAGCGAGCGAGCGACAGGAAGCGGAGTGGCGAGCGGACGAGAGCGCGGGCGCATAGGGCCTTGCATAGGCGAGCGGCGTCCAGTCGGCCGCTCGCGCGTCGCCATTAACAGTGGCCTTGCGGCGTTATCGCCCGGCGAAGGTCCCGCGCCGCGCGGCGTCGCGGCGCTGGCGCCTCCCCCCCCCGGCCCCCCGCCCCCCGCCCGCGCGAGGAAGCGTCGGAAGGCGCTGGGCGAAGGCTTTGTCGGCAAGGTGAAAGTGGCTGTGGCAGTTATTTTTGCATTTACGTTGCCCAATTTCGCGGAAGCAGAAAAAGAAAAAAGGAAGAAAAAAAAAGCGATTTCGCTTTAATTTTTTGGGAACTATCTCGGGCACGAATCGTGGGGTATTTAATTTTGAATAACAGTTTTTAGCTCCTAGAATAGATATATAAGCAAATGCGCCATTATAGTGACGAATAGTCTTATTGTAGATCTGGAAGTGGTTTTCCAGAAGAAAAAAAAAGTGGTTCTCATCGAGAAGCGGATTAATGTACTCATGATTTGTACATCTTAAAAAAAATAACTCACTAAATTATCCTACTTTAAAAAAAGGGTTTAAAGTATATCGTGTGAACTTCGCATTTTTCGCGAAAATGCGACAAGTTTGTGCGAATATACTTTGTCACGAAAATTTTCCACAAAACTGTTGAATTTTGACTATGAATAATTGAATTCGTCAATGAAACAGGAAATCGTTTTAATTTATTGTTTGTCCTTTTTGATGAAATAGAGAAGTCGTGTAGACACAAGGAATTTTTTAATTGTCTTATAAATACTTTTTTTCACAACGTGGTAGCGATTCATGTTTTCATTTTTTAATCCTTTATCGCTCTAGGTATACATATGTTCGCTCCCAGAGACATCCCGGGGATAGACCTACTGTCTACTACTATTTCGCTGGGAAAGGAAAGGAACGAAATCGTGGCTGAAATGAAAAATCATTAAATTTCCAGCGCTGCATCGGGTGTAAAACCACCGCAGAGAGAATACCAACTACACGCATCAAGTGCAAAACGAACAGTGTGCAACGTCGGGAGCACAGTGTCATCACAGAGGCTTTTGTCGCCGGCGCTGTTCCGGTTTCGCTTGGCTCAACAGCGTCCGCGCCGCCACACGCCGTCGCCACACGCCACACGCCGGCCGGCCAAGGTGGCTGCGCCAAATGCACCGCTCAAGGCCGCCGCCGCCGCCGCCGCGCGCCGCACCGAAAATATGCCGGCGGAGGCGGAGCAGTGGTCCTGTTAGGCTTTCGCCCGAAACACCAAGTGTCGACGCGCCTGCGCGGCGCACGGACTCCCAAGTTCCGCCGGGCCGCCGAGAACAGCGCTGCCGTCGCTATTGAAGACGTTCAATTCTATTTCGTGCATGCGTCAATTGAATATTGGAGTTTACTAACGATTAATTTTAAATAATTAAATTTTACGGACCTTCTGAAGCAGGGGTGTCCAAATTACAAGGCCTCAAGACCCCAAACTAAAAAATTAATATGCTTGCGGACCATATTTTCATTACTCGGGCGATCCACACGTGACCTCGTATTGTTGATCTACGCAGTTTGTCCGACTGTTCTGAAACAGGGGGTGGGATGAAACCATGCATGATATGTATAATGCAGTGAAAAACGTTGGGGTGATTTTACGAGAAAAAAATCGTTAAATCTAAACAGTAAGTACTTGTATACATATTTGTAGTATAAGTATTTCTGTACATAAAATGTGAATATCCTTGTTTCGAAAACGTTGTATGGTATCGTCCAGAGTGATCACGAATACTTCCACTTACTACGTGCTCGAGGGGCGCTGCAAGAGGTCCCCATCCCCTCAGTTGTACAGTTGTCACTGCACGTGAATACACGAAAAAGGTCAGAGCAACCTTAAATCAAACCCAGTTTGTGTGAATGAAGAAATTGAGGAGAGGAAACTTGCGAGCAGAATGTTTTGGTCGCCCGTAGTCTCTCGCGTGGCGAGTGAGGTCAGGGGGAGGGGAAGGGGAGTCGCGCGTATTTTTAAACCGCGTGCGTCGACGCTCGCGACGCTGCGCTGCGTTGCGGAACTGCACTCCACACACACACACACACACACACACACACACACACACACACACACACACACACACACACACACTCACTCACTCACTCACTCACTCACTCACTCACTCACGACTCACGCTGCGCGGCACGTTGCTCCTTTCTTCTTTTTCTTTTGCACTTTCTCCCCTACTTTGCCTCTTCTTCACACATTTTCTTTTCTCCTCTTGTTTTCATGTTTGTCTTCCGAACTTCTATCATACCTTTCCTCCTCTCCTTCTTTGCCTTGTTCCTGAATTGCTAGTTTCCATGGGAATGTTGGAAACCACGTCCAGAGATTTAATAGTGAGTTATTATGAAGGACGTTTCTTTACTTGTTCTAGTTTTAGAAGTTTACTCTGCACTTGGACATGTTTTCTGTGGAAGAATTCTGATACAAAATTAGCTAATTGCAATTGAAAAGAAACTATTGAACTCTAATATACTGGTGACATTGAGATGAATGTTCTTATGGCACATTTTAATTCATTTTCGACTTACTGTAGATAAGGTGTAGATAGGATGACGACTAAACAGTGGAAAGCTGTTTATCAACTGAATCAAAACTAGTAAAGAACAAATTCACCAGGGTAAATACACTCCTATCTTGTACGTCTGGAATCTGAAGAGGAAAATTAAAAATATTCATAATTTCGACGTACGAGGTATCGAGGACTTTGTGCCGATACGCAAGGTGGATGTCAACAATATCCAAAGAAATCGCGATATCAAGAAGTTTTAGATCGATGAATTCGTTCCTTCTTCTTCTTCTTCTTCTCTCTCCCTCTCTCTCTTTCCCCTGGTAATGCGTATTAACCACTTTACAGAACAGTTACAGATTATTTCACAAATAGTACAAATGCTATGTTCAAATTATTACAAATACGGCGGGTGGGTCCCCTCTGGGATCATCTGTAACCATCTAGTAGTGCAGAATTAGATTCACTTTTTAGTTAATTGGAAGTCTTGAATTACATATAAATTAGAGCAGGAATGTAGGAGTTGTGGTATTGGTTTAAGGTGGGACAAATTTGTCCCTGGGAAGCCCGGAGTTGATTCTCTTTTGTAGAGGCTCAGAAGTTTTGCCTACATTAGTTGTGTCAAGGTCTACTGGTGGCAGTGGCACACGTCGTAGCTCCGTAGGCATGCCACGAGCTTCTCTGCGCAACTAGCGTCGGTAACTCCGCCGTTTTACAATAGCGATGGCGTTACCTGGTAGCGGGGTGACGAACTGGGTGAAGGGGCGATTTCGTCGTGGCACTCGTGGCATGGACCTTGAGAACACCGGCCTAGATGAAAAATGTTCCGGATTCGTGCCTTTAAATAGGTGGAAATATCATAGAATTCTAGATGAGAAGGAATTGGTGATAGCGAGGACTTTTGGATACCCGGAAATTGGAACATCTGAGAAGTAGACGTGTGTGGGAATCGAGAGTGTGTGGGCGCAGCAAGGAATTGGCGATGGGGGTGCTGGCGCTCAGCCTCGGCGGCGCGGGCGTTCGAAGAGAGCGCGCGAACGCGAACGCGAGCGTCAGAGGGCGCATGCGCACAGCGGGACGTCGCCCGCTCTCTTTCCGCCGCCGCCGCGACGGCCCTGACCTTTGGAGCGCGGCGCGGCGGAGCGGTGCCACGCGACTCGACGCGACTCGACGCGATGCGACGCGATGCGACGCAAGGCAAATGCACTTCCAGGTGCTTCAGATCAACACCAAAGAATTTAGTATTGCTCAGTTTATCGTCTCATAGAGTGTCCGGGGAGGAAACGTCGAAACTTCGAAAATGAGCTCTTAAGACAATTCTAAGAGTATTTTGTCTAATAAACTACGTGGATATTCCGAATGGTTGAGCCGCTATTAGCACTCAAAAGTTGGTTTGAAAAAATGATTTCTACGCAAAAATTTGCATTATGGAAGGATGCTCATTGCGGCGCAACCATTCGGAATATTCATGTAGTTTATTAGACAAAATATGCTTAGAATTGTCTCAAGAGCTTATTTTCGAAGTTTCGACGTTTCCTCCCCGGACACCCTCTTGTTTCAGTAGTATACCTTCCCTTTGCGGCTTTCACACGCAACCAATCTTTATAAATGAGGTGCGGACGGTGACTTAATTGTCCATTTGCCAATTTGTGTAGAGTATGTAGGCGTGTGTATGGATGGTATACACAAGTTGTGCATATGTTTGTGAGTATTTGTGCCCATGTGCATTCGCGCACCTGTGTGTGTATAATACATTTTCGACAACCTAGTAACTCCTACAACCCCTTTATGTGGCATCCAATCCAAAGGACTTGGTTGCATCAGACTCGTGGTCTTACCATTAGATACCGATACACATGCTCAGGCGTCTTTAAGATGCTTATTTCACCGAGTTGCGGAGGGAACCCAATTGTTTTGAAGGACTCATTCGCAAGCCGGATGAATATGCACATCGGACATTTGCTGATGGGTATAGTTCGACGACAGTCTTTATATCTGTTGCGGTAGCTCGCTGTAAGACTTGAAACGGGTGCGTTGGCCGGCAGCTTCGTACGTTCGACGTCCAGAGATGTCCAACGGCGCCTCCCGCACGAGCTGTCTTCGGGTCGGGCTTCATTCGCAAGGAAACCCTTTCACACTCAGAGCAACCCTTCCATCGCCGCGCCCCGCGACGACTCGCAAATTTGCACACAAAGGGGATATCCATCGCTTTAATTCCGCCACCTGACAAAGCGGGCGCCGCGCGATTGAGACGTCTCGTCGGCGGCGAGGAGCGGAGGGAGCGGAGACTTCGGTCACAATGCGCCCGCCGCGGCGCCTGAAAGGGATTGATAAATTCGCCTCTTGGCGGCGGCTGTATCGGAAGCCTTCCCCGGCGCACGGTGATTTGAAGCGCTCAACGCGGGGGCCAAAAACCCAAACAAGACAGAAAAAATACCGGTTTTTCGGGCCTCCCGGACTTCCCGATCGAAAACTCGGGGATTTAACTAGTGCCTGGGTACATACAGCATACTTAAAGAGAACGTTTTTATGACCTTTTTCTACGTAAAATGTACGTACCGACTGGACTAAAATGACTTTTAGAGTTAGAAACCGGAGAAATATGTAGTATTAAACTTGAAAATTAGTACATAAATATGTAATGAAAACCGTAACAATATGTAATAAAAATGTAAAATCGGATATAATATGTAATATTAAAATTCTGTAATGAAAGACACATTTACATAGAGCGAAATTACATTTCGAAAATATGTTCTAAATAAATTTTAAATGTAATACAAAAGTTTTAAAAACATTTTGGAGAGGTTAAGTTGATGCACACATTGCATCATACAACTTTCTCGTCAGTAATAAAAGCTTAATCTATTATAATCCAGGACAGACGGTTCTGAAACTGAATATTATTCCTAAAATAAAATAGTACAGCATTATTTGTTGCTCATTTCTATTTGTGGAGATTTTTTTTTAATTTGCAAGGCGAAATGTGAGAGCCGACAAATTACTTTTAGGTTTGCTTTAATATTTTTATGAAATAGTGTGAAACTCTTTGCAAATCTTAGTGAAAAATTGAAAATTGCTAAGAAAAACGTGGAAAAGTGACGGAAATTTGTTTGGGGAAAGGAGTGGCCACCCTATTGCAGAGTATTTCTCCTACTTCTGACACGCGTACATTTTTTGTCCGTTTTTTTGTGGTAATAGCGCGTCTTGGCTACCGCCGCGGTCGTCGCCGCGTCCTACGCCACCGCCACCGCCATCGCCGCCTGTGCCCCCGCCGCCACCGCCGCTGCCACCAACACCGCCACCGCCACCGCCACCGCCACCGCCACCGCCATCGGCAACGCCGCCGCCGCCACCACCACCAGCGCACCGTTGCCGCCGCCGCCACCAACACCACCACCGCCGTCACCGGCGCCTCCGCCGCCGCCACTGCCGCCACCACCGCCACCGCCGCCGCCGCCGCCCTTGTGTCGATTTGATTGATTGGCGGGGCGGGGCGGGGCGGGGCGGGGCCATTGTGCGGTGCCGCGCCGTCCAAGTGTTTGATGTGTGCGGCGCGCACAAAGCCTCCGCCGAGCGGAACAAGCGGCTCTCGGACACTTGTTGCGCGCTCCCCGAGGAGCAGCCGAGGAGCGTCTTGCAGCCGCGCCCCCGCCCCCGCCCCGCCGCCTCAGCGGCGACTCCCCCGCCGCTCGCGGCACCCGATCTCTGCCTCCTGCGCATTCGGTTTTTTGTGGTAATAGCGCGTCTTGGCTACCGCGTCCAAGCACCAACCGTTCGCGGTTTGCGATGGTGTAGCGGTTAGCGGAACGGACTGCTGGACCCAAGTTCGCGGGTTGTCCCGCCCGGCTGTCCCATGTTGGTAGATTTACTTGCATGTAAAAGATTCTCAAGCCTAAATGAAGCCTCTGAGCTAAATTGAAAATCCCCTGTTTCGTCGCCCGAGATAATATATTCTTTCTCCGCTAGTTGGGGAAAGGACTGTGTCGAAATGTGCGTGGTCAGACGCAAGAGCAGGCCTCATACGGCCTGGCTTGAGTCTCGTCACGTAAAATAAGGCATCAGTTCAATTCAATTCAACTGTTCCAAGGCTCCCATCCTTCCTTAGACGTGGCTACGTTGATGTCACAAATCCGATTCGATCGTGCGATCTTTTAGCACCCGCCACTCGATGGGAAATTCTGCCGTGTTCGCCGGCGCCACCAGCTCCGTCGTTTGGGGCGTGGAGACTTTGCGGGAGGTGGAAACTGGTGGGAGAAGTACCTGGACGGTGGAGTGGAGCGAGGCGGGGAGGCGATTGATTGTGGCCCGATCCAAGAACTAATCCTCGCGCAGTCTGCAACGTGCGCCGATGAATTAGGGTAGTTGCGCCGTCACGTCGGGCCTTCTTTCTCCTCCTTCCTCTTCCCTCTCCCTCCACCCTTCTCCCTCTCCCCCTCTCTCCTCTCCCTCTTCCCCCTCCTCCCTCTCTCCTCTGCCTCTGCCCTATCTCCTCTCTCTTCCTCTGCCCTATCTCCTCTCTCTTCCTCTTCCCTCTCCTCTTTTTATCTCCCTCCTCCCTCTCTCCTCCCACTCTCCCCTTTTCCTCTCCCTCCCCCTCCCTCTCCCCTCACCTCCTCCCTCTTCCTTCTGCCTCCCCTTCCTCCCTCTCCCTCTTCTCTCGCCCTCTTTACTCTCTCCCCCTCTACTCTCTCCCCTTCCCCTCGTCGCTCCCTTTTCCCTCTCCCCTTCCCCTCTACTCTCTTCCTTTCCCCTTTAACCTCCCCTCCCCCGCCTCCCTCTCCCGCCCCTCTCCCTCCTCCATCTCTCGTCTCCCTCTCTTTCCCTCTCCCTACCCCTCCTCCCTTTCCCTCTCTCCCTCCTCCCCCTTCCTCCGCCCCCTCCACCACCCCCCTCACCCCTCTCCCTCCCCCTCTCTCCCTCCCACTCCTCTCTTCCTTCCTCTCCTCTCGCCCTCCTCCCTCTCCCTCTTCCTCGTCCTTCTTCCTCTCCTCTCGCTCCGCGGCTGCTTCTGCGCGTGTCTCTCCCGCCCCCGCAGGACCGCTTCCTGCCTTCGCTGCTGCGGAGGCGTCCGATTCGTGCGTCGACCCTTGAGCCTTCGGTGTTTTGAGTTGTGGCGTTGGCGAGAGGTGAACCGAGAAGCGAAGAAGCGCCAGCCCAGGCGCGTTGTGATTTCTGTTCCGTGACTTGGGCGCAGCTGCGGGAGCGGCCGCCCGCCCGCCCGCCCGCGGGCGACGCCCTAATAAGGCTAATGGCCCAGGCGCTGCGCTGACCTCCGCCGCCACTTACATTAGCGCGCGCGCACGCACCCACCCTCCACCCTCCGCCCTCCACCCTCCACCCTCCGCCCTCCACCCTCCACCCTCCGCCGTCCACCCTCCACCCTCCGCCCTTCGCCGTCCACTCTCCACTCTCCGCCCTCCACCGTCCGCCCTCCACCCTCCACCCTCCGCCGTCCGCCGTCCACCCTCAACTCTCCACCTTTCGCCCTCCGCCCTCCACCCTGCACACACCTCCCGTGGAGAACCAAGCACTATCAAGCAAAGGACCAATGACCGTAGCAGTCGCTACGCCCGGAAACCTGAAAAAGTCAGTCAGCCTGAAGGCTGTGCGGTGTCGCGGCGGGGCGGGCTGTGCCGCGCGGCTGCAGCGGGGGCCGGAGTGGGGGAGTGGGGCGGGGGGAGGGGGCGGGAGCGGGAGGGCCGTGGACGACGCGTAGTAGAGGCGCCCGAAATAGACGACAGCGGATGTAGCGGCCACTGCGCGCTTAAGCACAACTCTGTATTCGCTTTCCTTCTCATTCTTTCCTACAACATATAAACGATGTTACGAAGACACAAAAATAGATTTAGAATATTAATATTTGTTAAAACGTATCCTCCTTACAATTGCATTTTTTAGATAAGCGAAGTTATAATTTGTTTTAAATTGTTCGTAATTTTATCTGTGGAAAACACCAGTGTTTTTTTACAAAAGAGTCGTAAAGAATAAGAGATTATTCCGAGTTTTCAAAAATTGATTGTAAACAATTTGTTGCTTTTTGACCTACGTCCATAAAATAAAATTAAATATTTCGCCAAAGTATTATAATGTAAAAAGGTGTATCATTAAATGTATCGTTAAAACAGTCACGCACGCCTTGGGCGTGCCTGTTTTAATGATACGATTATTTGAATTGGGTCGTGGAGTTCTTTAAATTGTTCTCCTTCGTCTCACAAGGGGAAGAGAATCCGCAAATTTAGGGGCGCGACGTGTGACGGGGCGAAGTGGGTGGGGGCGTTGACGCGTGGGCGCCGCCGGCGGCCGCCGCTTGTCCCTCGGCGGGCGGGCTGTCGACGCCCGCGACCGCCTCCGGCCCCGCCCCGCCGCCGCCACCGACGCGATAAACCGCAGCCACCGCCGCTGCCAGCGCGCCCGTCCTTGTCCCTCGCGGGCGAGCGGAGGACGGCCCTCGACACTTGCGCAGCGACCCGCGCACTGCCGTATCCCACGCCCCCCCCCCCCCTCCCGGGCCTAGAACCGGGAGAGATGGCCTCTGACCAAGAGGTCCTAGGCTTACACTCACAACGGTGATATGATTTTTGACACTAGCGTGTAAGCTAGGTCGAGTTCAGTCGCTGTCTGGAGGAGAATTCTAGCGGCCGGCTGCTCTGATCGGTAGTTTTCCCTGGTGTCTCCGATCAACGCCAGGCGAATATTGGAGCAGCACCCTAACAAACGGGCCACGAATCGCGCCCGATCATTCCTTCCTCTTCCTTGTCCTATCCTCTCCTCTTACACATACACTTACACAAACATGCACTACACTACCACACATGCCGGGAGAGCGGTCGGGAGCTTACAGATTGTCCCATCTGTCAGTTGCAAAACTTTCCAGGCCCCCGCGAATATTTTTATTTGGTAATGAATAGAACAAGTGTTACATTACAAGGTCATATTGACATCTTCTATCTCATATTTAAAATTTGTAACACGACCGAGAAGTTTTTCATCCTATTGCGAAAGCCGAAGCGCCGGTAAATGCAGTCGAGTTCGTGGCACGAGGTCCTCACAGTTCGTACCACCACAAAATGCTGTTTGTGTGGTATACGTGGCATCTAGCTCATTTGTGCTTCCCTCACTCACTTCGCAGACATGAAAGTCCATCAAACGCCCTGCGAGTCTAAGACGAATATTTCGACGGATCGCGCCCGGAGGCCGCTCGTTCTACGATTCCCCCTTGTGACGCAAGGGGCGCTCCCGGTCTGACGGTTGAGCGTCAAAAGATGATGAAGTGTTGGAATTCCTGAGACTTGTGTTTTGCGCTCGACCCGACTCCTAGGTTGCGCGCTTGGGGCGCGCTGTAATTAATTTCATTAGCGGAGAAGGGCGCGCGGGCGCTGGGGGTTGCAAGCGAGGCGGCGCATATTCTCCGCAGTTGCCGGGAAACACGCACCCAACTGAACTTCTTGAATTTCAGTGGGAGATATACTTATTCAAATTATCGTTTTCCATATTGTCGCGGCAAAAAGTATTATTCTTTCGTGAAGAACATGATGAGGGTTAAGGGCACAAATTTAAGCCTAATTTACCTTTGAAAATACATTTTATTATATAGGAGCGAATTTTTTGTGAACAAAACTTGAAAAAACGCTCTTTTTTTCTGTATTCAAAATTCGACTAGAATATGGTTTAGGATAGAGTTCACAGAATTATGAAATCGTGCACAAATTTCACTTCTCCCCATAGCTCGTCACACACAGTTTTTAACGGTTTTTGACGTAAATAAATAAATAAACCCAACCCGTCCGCGCAAGTCTAGACCCGCGGAGACGACGCGGCTGGAAATCGAGGGCAGGGGAAACTTTAGCAAAACTCTCGAATTCGTTTGTGGGTGCAAACCATTTCAACTTGTTGGTCCGGGGTGGCCAGCAAGTTAATCGCGATCGACCGCGAGGCCAATTTTGGTCGATCGAGGATCGCTTGCAATGTCTGGGCTTGATTCGGGAATCAAAAATACCGCATTATTTCTCAGCTAAGTAAACAGGAGGGCCACTTTCTGGAACATCGGAAAAAATCAGGGAATTTCATTTCTCTGGAAAAGTCTGGAAAAAATCAGAGAATGTATGGAAGAATTGTTAGAAATCACGAAAAATGTTGAGATGGTTATAAGACTAGAGAGAGCTGACAAATTAGTTTTGTCTTGATTTATTTTTTTCTCTTTAAATTGTGTGAAATATTACACAAATCTTATGAGTAAAAATCTTAAAAAATGCCCTAGAAAACCGGGAAGAGTCAGGGAAATTTGTATGAGGAAATGATTGGGCAACCTAAAACACTTTCGAACCGTATTTTGATAATGGAGTTGTTGGTGTAACACAGTGAAGTGAACGCGGGTGCACCAGTCGGGAGGAGAGATCGCGTGCACGGGGTGTTGCGTGGCGCCGCCAGGGGCGGGGCGGGGGGCGGGGCGGCGCGGGCGATGGCGCAGTGGGCGGGCGAGGGGGACGGCGCGGGGTAGAGTCCTGTGCCGCCGTATTGATTCGCCTGTTGCCCCATTCTGTCGATTGACAGCCGCCCGCCGCCCCCAATTAATTAGCCTCGTGGGGCGGGACACTCCTGCGCTCCCGCCCCCGCCGCCGCCGCCCCAAGACGCAATATGGCCGCCCGTGTCCTGGCAGCGTGCCCGAGCTTGGACCTGGCCCCGCCGGTCGCCCTGCGCGCGGAAAATCAATTGCGCAGCTTTGCTTCCAAATTGCAGGCGACCTTTGTTTCTTCATCTGCTACCGCTTTACAGAAGATATTACATTTCACTTGAAGAAACCGTTAATTTTTAGATTATGTGCCTGAATCGAATATCAATTCAAATACAGTGTAGTATACATGGATATCTAAACATTGGCATTTCTAAGAGAGATGTCACAGGGATCATGGTTCCCAGAAATTTTGCTGAAGAAATATCTATTTATGGAAAAATAAAGGTATAGATATGAAATATAAATAAATGCTGTTATCAGTGAAATAAAGGTGTTGATCATTTTCGTCTGTTACGGACGAATTCTCCTCCAAGTACGGACAAGTATCAAACATTCGAACATCATTACGTTGAAATTTCTGGAGCTTCGATTCCCCATTCACAAATGGATGTGCGGTGTTATGCCCACTGCCCAATGCGCCTCTAAGATGTATTAAAATTTTAAAAAAGCAAATTCAAAGGTTTTTTTTTTCAAAAATAATACATTATGCTAAAATAAAAATAAGTACTATAAAACTTCGTAATATGTCATCATTTGTCATGATTCGTACACATATATTATCAGCCTTAAAATAAGTTCGCTGAGAAAAAAATATGCATTTCCCTAGACATACGATGTCTATACATTACTTTAATTGTTCAAAGTATTTCTTGAACGAGGAAAACTGGCATGTAGTGTACAACCGATTTGCACGTCTCGGTATTTCCATTCTTGTCCAACACTGACGCGCGACGTTATAAAAACCGAAGTATAAGTGTTGCGGACACGAAGGGGATATATACTGCGATTTTTCTAACTTTACCCATCAAGGCCCGTCATCACGATGGAATACGTCACGGAATTTCGCGATGTTCTCAGTCGTGTCGCCAGGCATCGCGTGATCGCGACCGTATCAGCCAGTGCTTGCGATCATGCGACTTCTAGCGGCACGACAGAGAAAGACGCGAAATGCTATTCCATTGTGGCCACAGTGGCTTGAGGGGCAGAGTTAGAAAAATCGCACCGCAGGCGGTTGTGACGGCAGGCGCGCGCGATGACGCGTTGCGTCGCCTCTCGCACGCGCGTTGTGCAACCTCCGTGCAAAAAGCGCGAGGCGGAAAGACACCCGCCGGCTCCCAGCGGCCGCTGGCGCTCGCCGCTGCGCGTGCGCGCAGGCGTCCACGCGGAGGGTCCTTTTGCAGCTCATCACACTGTACTGCGATTTTCGTAACTTTGTCCCTGACAGGAATCAATAATTGAAATAAATTTTTAAGTAAATAATCTAAAACGAAGTATAACTAATTAACAAGTGCATGTTTTTAGAAAAATATTATTTTTAAATAAATCATTAAAATTATATAATTACAGTTATAATATTTTGTAATGGGTGTCACCCGGGGCGGACCGCCCTACCCCCTGCCCCCACCTAGCTACGCCACGTATTGCTCCAAGGGATCAAAGTGTCTTTTCTCGTTCTTTTTGAGAATAAATAAAGCGCTTAAAGGGAGGGCGGAATTGATTTTCAGTTAAAAAATGTTTTTTGTTATTTTATTTTTATAAATGTTCGTAATTTTCTCTTTAATTTGTCGGTTTCGCTGATTTAATCGATTTTATCATCATTTTAATGGTAATTGTTTCAAATAATATTTATGAGGAGCAACAAATGTTCTCCACAGAATTCCTATTCGACTACAGCCTATTCGACTTATTCGCTCAGAAATTGTAATGGCAACCGTTGTGAGTATGTAGTTTATGACGCCTATCAGCGCCATTGTCTGTTCATTCCGATTTCGGGATTACTAAAGATAGAGATTTTCTGGTAAAGAACAGTCCAAACCCCATGTCTGAAAGCTGAGTTCACTCTAACGAATAGAAGAAGCTTCGATTACATCAGTAACGTAACCAACAACTTGAGTTTATACAAACTGATTTTGATCGCATTTTTACGTCATTTTTCTTGTTTTTTAGGTATTTTAAAAACATTTAAAAGCATTTTGTTGACTATTCCACTCGTGAAATCAAACCCAATTTAACTATACATATAATATGTCCCCAATCAGGGCGATGAGTCGCAAGAACTTTTATCACTTTTTCTATCCGATATTTCTTACCTCTGCTACCTTCTGGCCAATCATAAGCTCCGACTCGCATCGTAGGTGTCCGTCTGTATTCACCGCTGTGTGCAATAAACCACGTATGAATAATATAACCTTTTTGATGTTAACATCGCTTTCAGTTATTTTCAGTGGTAATAACATGGAAAGATTCGGTGACGCGTCTGACGACAAAATCAATTAAATAATTCGTGAAGCTCGAGAAAACACGCAGAAGAACATAAAGTATATTTATGTTGACATGACATGAATATTTAGATGCGGTTTTTTAACAAATCCTTCATTCTTTTCAAGTCAAGTTCAATTCTTCATGTTTCTGTGAAATTACTTTCTTTTGAGACCTCATTTATAAAGATTGGTTGCGTGTGAGAGCCGCAAAAGGTATGTTTACTACTGGAATAATACAAGAGACGATGCTACAACATTATCGTTGAACGCCTACCTGTAAATCAGTGAGCAACCATTCGGGAATCATAAATAAAGACAAACACATTCATCATCAAACACAGCTGTTTCAGAATCCAATACGACTGTGAATGAAAATAAAGAAGTTCCTTGAACATTTAATTTTTAAAAGTGCGTGTTTAATACATGTATTTTCAACTGAAGGAATATGTTTTAACGTAAATGGTTTGTTACATCAAAAGTTTGTTACTATAAAGCAAAATATACGTACATTTCATGTCATCGTCTGTATATTAATTTGTTTATCTCGATTTTGATTACTTAACCTTGCCCATCTGCCACATTCACAGATGGCCATGGTAGAACTAGCAAAATATGAAAGGTAATTGAAGAAAGTAAATTAACATAATATTAATTTTTGGCACATTTTGGAACTGTTAGGCGTAATTTCATTTGTGGAATAGTCCTATTAAATACCACTCGTGCTTTGGAAGTTCTCAGATAAATTCGAAAGCACTCGTGGTACTTACGTATGATAATGTTTGGCGCTGTTTTGGGTTATCAGAATCCGCCCCCTGGTTATAAGCAAGCTTTACGCGGACAAAGAGTGTTCGAGTGCACAAATTGACGAGCGTGGGAGGCGGAGCGCCGTCGGTGCGTGGCGCCTCTCGCATTGTCTGCTCCGGAGCAACGACCTCCGCGCGTCGCAATTACCTCATGATCGGAGCGGAGCCCCCCACCGCAGCCCCACCCACCATCTTCGCAAGATTAGTTCAGTTTGATTGATCGAATGACGAGTACATGGTTCAGTTGTTATTACTTCTTCACATGTATTTGTACTGACTCACAGTTAACCTCATCTCAAACTAATTCTAATCTAACTACGGTAAACCCTCGTTAAAACTAATTCCAAGGGATCGAAATAATCGGGATTAATTAAATTAAATTTTTGTATAAACTTTTTCAAGTTTTTAATTGACCAGACCAGTTGCTGTGATGACAAATATAACTTCAGCAGAATTAAGACATTTTTCTCTTTCTTCTTCTTCTTCTTCTTCTTCTTCTTCTTCTTTTTATTATTATTATTAATATCGCTATATATATATCGCAATATCGCTACTCTCTCTCTCTCTCTCTCTCTCTCTCTCTCTCTCTCTCTCTCTCTCTGTATTTGATTGGTGTTTCCGGGCGCGTCAATTACTTAGGTGATTAGTCCCGTTAGTGTAGTGCGTGCTTTTTTCGGGAGGTGGCGATGATCTTTTCTCCGCTGGATGGCGAGATCTGGCGCCGACCTACCGTCGGCTAGCGAGGTTTTCCCGTCAACCAGGTATCTCCCACCAGCGAGACACCGCCCCAGCCGGAACAAGCTGTAAGCTCCCGACCGGTCTCCTAGTTAGTGTAAGAGGAGACGCTAGGACAAGGAAGAGGAAGGAAAGATCGCGCGCGGTCCATGGCCCGTTTGTTAGGGTAGTGCTCCGGCATTCCCCTGGTGTTGATCAGAGAAAACACGGAAAACTACTAATCAGAGCAGCCGGCTGCTAGAATTTTCCTCCAGACAGCGACTGAATTCGATCTAGCTGACAAGCTAGTGTCGAAAATCCTGCCGCCGACCTAGGACCTCTCGGTCAGAGTGACTGCAGTGACATCAGGTTGATGCACTGAGCCATCTCTCCCTGTCTCTCTCTCTCTCTCTCTCACACACTCACTATATATATATATATATATATATATATATATATATATATATATATGCAGGTAGCGGAAGTGGAAGGCGAGCGCCCCCGACGGCCTTTTCAGTCGTTCGGAGGAGGAGGAGGAGGACATGTGACCTTCCTCTGGGCGGCGCGGCGCGGCGCGGATACATATTGAGTTATGCTAAGGGCGCGGGCGCGGGCCTTTGTCGCCGGAATTCATTGCGCACCTCCGCGCCCTCTCGGTGGACGACGCCGGGCGCGCGGGGGCCAAGGGCTGCTCACGGAATCTTACACCGACTGTCTCACTCTCTGTGAGAAAGCAAGCTCAAGGAAGCGGAGGCGGTCCCTGGTCATTTCTTCCTGTTCTTTCTATGTCGTTTAGATACCGTTCCGATTGTCATATGGACAACTGGAGGCGCTGTCGTAAACATAATAATGAAGGTGAAGGCCATGACTTGGTCACGGCCGAATTCTAATGAATTGTAAACTAATATGCAATATATTCATGTGTTTTGATCCTCCTCCCCCTCCCCTCTTGCAGTTCTTTACCAAAGAAAAATCTTGATGACGTCTTTGTGTGTATATGTGACTAGGTTCCATTTCTTTTAATGCAACTACATTGTCTATTGGGAAGTAATAGTGATACACAATGCAGAGAAAGTCGTAATTTTTTATTTTTCTTTAGCGAAGATCGTTAAGGTCCGAAGATGTTGCTAGCCAGAATTTGTTGCCTTTGCCGATGAAAGTCCTTCCTAAAACGACACGTTATCGGCTCTCATTCTTGTGTTTAAGAATGGAGAGGATCGAGGGTAAACAAACGGCGATTGGCGCGCGTCGAAGTCTACTGGGAATTGCAGCAGTGCCGGCGAGAGGCTTTGCTTTCTCTTACAAGAACAGCAGAAGTCGCCAACACCCTATTGCAGCTCGTTGTGGCTCTCTTTCGAAGTACTAGCACATTTTGATCTGTTGATAAACTACTCTGGGAGTGCAGTAAGCAGTCGCGGGCGAGCGTAATTTCTGTGCACTGAGCAAAGGAATCGTTTTGCGCCGCCAGCCGCCGCACGCAGCGGAGGTGCTTTCCTGTGAACACTTATTTGCGCGAAGCAACGCGACGCGACGCGTGCGTCAGCCGCCGCTCCGAGTCACGTGGCCCGGCGAAGGCGGCGCGGGATGAGCGTCTCCGCCCGCTGCCTGCGCGCGCAGCGCCGCACCGCGCCACACCACGCCACGCCATGACAAGCGATGCCACGCCACGCCACGGCGCGCCACGCCACACCAAGTCGCGCCACGCAACGCAACGCCGCGCCACGCAACGCAACACCACGCCACGTAACGCAACGCCACGTGACGCCGCGCCACGCCATGCCACGCCAATACAGTCCGCACCACGTCACGCCATGACATGCGACGCCGCGCCACGCCATGACACGCCGTGCCACTCAGCGCCACGCCACGCCGCGTTACGCCACGCCGCGCCACGCGACGCGAGGGAGAAAAAGAAGGCGGCGCGGCGCTCTTGGACGGGCCGCGGGCGACGCCGCGGCGCGCGCGTCAGCGCTGACAGATGAGGGCCGCCGCCGCGCGACACTGACGTATGGCGCGCGCCTCCAGGCGGCGGCCCTCGCCCACCCCGCCCCGCCCCGCCCCGCCCCGCCCCGCCCCGCCCCGCCCCGCCCCGCCCCGCCCCGCCCCGCCCCGCCCACGCTTCTGCTCCACGCAGTCTGCTGGTTAGGAGAGACTTTTTGCACCCTCGAACGTGAAGCACTAGCAATCTTCTGCGCATGCGCAGATGCACTAAAGTAATGAGTTTTTGTACCTTCGAACGTCAATCACTATCTTCTGCGCATGCACAGGTCCACTAAAGTAGGGAGTTTTGGCACCCTCGAACGTGAAGCACTAGCGATGTTCTAAGCATGCGCAGATGCACTAAAGTAGGGAGTTTTTTGTACCCTCGAACGTGAAGCACTATCGATCTTCTGCGCATGCGCAGATGCACTAAAGTAGGGAGTTTTTGAAGCCTTGAAGGTGAAGTATTATCGATCTTCTGCGCATGCGCAGTTCCAGTTTCGCAGCACAAGTGCATCTGCGCATGCGGAGAAGAGCGATAGTGCTTCACGTTCGAGGGTGCAAAAACTCTCTAGTAATGCGAAACTAGAACTGTGCATGAGCAGAAACTTGATAGTGCTTCACGTTCGAAGGTCCAAAAACTCCGTAATAGCAGTGACGGATCCTCTATGTATCGGACCTCTATTTTGAAGTTCACTATAAACCGAATTGTTTTTATACCTTTTGAAACTCCCGGTTAAAAACGTTTCTATATATCCAACTCATCTCCTGGTCTGACAATTTTTTCTATGAAATAAAAAAAATGTATAATGTATGTACTTGCTCGACCGCCCGTGAACGGGCTCAGGCCTACCGGCGACGTCCCTGCCTCGCGGCCACGGATTATAAGGGGGTACGTGTGGTTACTACCTACGCATCCCCACGTCGTATTCTGAACCTGAGAAGTGAATTTTTGCACGTTACACAGCAACATATATTGAGACATTGCAAGGAAAACGCACACTATAGCCTTGCCTCGACCGGGAATCGAACCCGGGGCCACGTAGTGGAAAGCGAGCACGGTAAACAAGAGCTAGCCGGGAGTCCAAAACTGTATAATACATACTACAAATTATGTTTCTAAAAGTTGTATTGTTTAATGTGGGAAGAGTATATGACTATTGCGGAAAATATATCTTCCTTCTGAACGGTTGTATAATTGAATAAATGTTTATAAAACACCAAGGCGTTTTCTACGTCCTGCTTTCTTATAAAGGTAGCCCACTCCGCCTGTCCCTCTCTGAGGAACTTCTCATTCGTGGGAATGCGTACGCCAAAGCGATCTGAATGTCAATCGCGTCAGCCTTCGTCTTATGGCCCTGCCCTATGATGTTAGTTCGTCACTACCGTGCAGATTCAGATTGATGTTCAAAGCATTAGCAAAAATTTCATAATTATTTCTATAAATCGTGTATTATCAAAGAAACCGTCAGATTCGAGATATGGATTTCCGATTGTATATATTATTGAGTTAATGTGTTTCCGATCAAAAAATAAAATTAGTAGATTCATTATCCGGAGATAATTTATCGATTATGCCCAATCACTGCATTAATACGCCAAACATTTACAAGAATATGTCAATATAACAATAATAAGATGTTTCTGAAGCTACACCGTCAAGGGCCTAACATACGCATAGGTTATTCTCACGGATGGATCGTCGGTGAGCATGAGCAATGGTTCCCAGATGACTGATCGCTTTCTGATAGTTGTTCGTAAGTTCTCCTGGAATAGTCCACTTTGTGTTTAATTAAGAAAGCGATAGCATTCTCGGGAAAATAGGAACAGGTCATTGAACTGCAAAATGACAGTAACCGCACGATATCTGGCATGTGGGGTCAGTGTTAAGAACAGGAACAGCAAGAAAAAGAAACGATTGCGTATTTAATTCTTAGAAAAACAGTTTTGCGATATCTTGTTTTCAACGACTAATGCGAAAAGAGATTATTCCGCCTACCGTTGAGCGTAAATAAGTTCCGGAATTTGTTAGACTTTGATCCGATAGTCTGCTGACAAGCTCTGTAAAAATAACGTATTTCTAAAGAGAAATAAATGTGTTCACAAAGCCTAAATTGGATACTTCTCAGCAAGTAACTAGTGTGCTCCAATCAGGAACTTTTGTTATTTTGATCAAATATAATCCTGAGATCTAATTAGTACTTTTTGTCTCAATTTAGTGCTGTATAAACAACAGTGCGTGAAGAAAATTGTTGTTGTCATTTGCAATACATGTTTCTAGAATTATTTTGGGGTATATACACGGGTTCATACATCGGCAATAACATATTTTTTCTTGAATTATTTTCGTTCGGAACATTTGACACTCAACGTGACAGACTGCGCATTACTGCACATCTCCAGCTGCCTGAGTAAACCGAGCAAGGTGGAAACAATCCGGTGCGAAATTTTTGTCGAGCAAGGAAACTTCGCCGTGCTCTGAATTTTTCGCCACAGGAAGTTCAGTCTAGGGACGCCCTGTGTGGAAGGAAACTTGTTCAAGTTTGTGACATTAGTGAGAATCCCACGAAATATGTGAAAGGACCAGGGGCTTTGGCCCAAGCTATCACATCATTTATCGTCTTTAGTATGGCTATAGTCTGAAATAAAGAAATCACAATAGAGCTTCTTTGATAAATGAGTGCAATTCGATGCATGACCTTTGCTTTCTTCGAGGACATTCACTAATATTAAGACTACAGACGTGTGAGCTTTGGTACAAACTCGGTTGCCTTCTGAATATCCCCTTTCGCCAAGTGCAAAGCTCCCACTTTGCTCTTTGTGGCGGCCGTTTATCCTTCCAAAGGGCCCCTCGCTTGCTGAAGGGTCACGTGTCTTTGGCAGATGCCCCGATCGCCTCGGCCCTTTGCGGCGGCCCCCCGCGAGGGCGCCTGCCTAGGGCTCCCCCGCCAGCCCTGTGCCCTCGGATGGCGCTCGCAAAGACCCCATCAGCGGCGACATCGCGCCCAGTGGGGAAAACTCTGGCTATACTGCGATTTTTCTGACTTTGCCCCTCAAGGCCCGTCTTCACGGAATATGCCACGGAATTTCGTGACGTTCTTAACCGTGCCGCTAGACATCGCATGATCGCGACCGTATCAAGCAGTGCTCGCGATCATGCGACTTCTAGCGGTACGACGGAGAAAGACGCAAAATGGCGTGCGGTATTCCATCGTGGCCATAGGGACTTAAGGGGCAGAGTTAGAAAAACCGCACTATAGTGCCGCAGCACTTCGCATCGCCGCCTGGACTTCCCGTTTCTAGTGATCGGCTGTTGCAGCCCCAACGGCATCGCTCCCGCAGATATCGCAGCGTCGGTGAGGATTTGTGACCGCTCCAACGACGAATCGCCAATAAACTGCCCATCCGTGCCCACGTGTGTTTTCGCTCACCTTTGCCGACCCGGTAACCTCTCGGCCTTGCTCGCTCTTTTAGACGATTTATAAACTAGTCGCGACACGATTTATAAACTAGTCGCGCGACTTTTCTTGTCGTTTGAGCTCCCTAGTGCTCAACCCAGCACGATTCGGCACGGCCTGGTCAAATGCTTGGTCTCACACGGAACGGCACGACAAGATTATCAGGGGTTGCCTACAGCTGCTTTCGAATTCAAGCAATGATTCAAATTATTCACTAAATGAAAATTAAGTTAGTACATACACTAATATCATATCTCATTAATTAGCAATATTATCATTATCTAATTATTTCTCTTGCCCTCTCGCTCGCCATCTCGCCGCCCTCTCGCTCGCCCTCACTAGTCCCCTTGCTTGCCCTCTCGCTCGCCCCATCACTCTCCCTCTCGCTCTCCCTCTTGCTTGCCCTCTCGCTCGCTCTCCTCTTCACTCGCCCTCTCGCTGGCCCTCTCGCTCGCCCTCGCTCGCTCCATCACTCGCCCCCTAGCTCGCCCCCGCGCTCGCCCTCTCGCTCGCCCTCTCGCTCGCCCTCTCGCTCGCCCTCTCGCTCGCCCTCTCGCTCGCCCTCTCGCTCGCCCTCTCGCTCGCCCTCTCGCTCGCCCTCTCGCTCGCCCTTTGGCTCTCCCCATCACTCGCCCCCTAGCTCGCCCCCGCGCTCGCCCTCTCGCTCGCCCTCTGGCTCGCCCTCGCGCTCGCCCTCTCGCTCGCCCTCTCGCGCGCCCTCTCGCTCGCCCCCTCGCTCGCCCTCTCGCTCTCCCCATCACTCGCCCTGTCGCTCGCCCTCTCGCCCGCCCTCGGCGGTCGACCACCCAACCCGCCGCGCCGTGGCCGTGGCCGGCCGTCGCTTTGAGGCGGCTGCCCCGCTTAACATACATTGTAATTTCAAACAGCGGATGTGCCATCGGAGGGGGGGCGGGGGAGAAAAAGTTTAATTTTTTATTGTTTGCCCGGTGGACGACCCGCCCCCTTCCCCCGCCAACAAAAACCGTACTTCAGTCAAGCTGGGCTCAAAGGTGAGGCGTTGAAAAATGCATGAGGCATAAGTTAGCGGCGGGGGCGCGGGCGGGGAAGGTGGGAGAACGACGCCGCGCCGCGAGGGTGGCGTCGCGACGCCCGCCAGCGCCTCCTGCCGGCGGAAGTGGCACCGCGACGTCACCTCCGGTGGCGCTGACCGACGCGGCGCGACGCGACGCGACGCGACGCCTCGGCGGACAACGGGCTGTGGGCGGGTGCGCGTTTCAGACGCGTGTGAACTGAGCTCACGACGACGTTAGGATCACGGACGGATCCAACCGATCATTTTGGCGCGGGGGGCATCGTTGATTTTTGTTAAATAATAAACGTATTTGTTATTATATCGTATATTGCTTTTGTAGCGTATACGTGGTACTATAGAATATTATTTTTTAAGTAATTACATAATTCGAACATAAATAAATATTTAAACCAAAATTGCCAAATAAAGGAAGGTAAAAGAAAACTAGGTCTTGGGGAGGGGGGCGTAACTCCCATCCCCCCTGGATCCGCCAGTGTTTAAGATAACGTGTTTGCGTGAAAAAGTCAAATCATGGGGTGAATGACTAATTAAGAGCATTTGTATTCAGTTGTGTGATAAATTCAACGTTAGAGCATCTATCTACTCAGGAAGATGTTCGCTTCTAAAAATACCCACTTTCTCTGAGTAATTTTGTCAGTGAGAGTGGGTATTTCGTGCCATCAATCCCGTTAGATGCCCGGAGGGGGGCCGTTAGTCGTCTGGTTGGTCGGCGCCGGATCTCACTTCCAACGGGGCGCACGCCGCCCAGAACATAACATGCAGGCACTACACTTCTATGGCATAAATGACCATAGAAATTGATGGGCACGGAAACACAAAATAATCAATGAATCAATCGACATTCGACTTCGTCCACGAAAATGATGAGGTAAATAACGGGAATCGATATTTCATAGTTATTTACATTCTTCGTCGTCACTGCGCCAATAATTTACTTCTCTGACGTTCCCCATTGGCTCTTCTGCGTGAAGTACTTAGTTCCAGCAAAGCAGTTTATTAGCTGTTTTATTCGTCCCGAAGTTTCGCGTTTAACGGCGCCAATTTTTCGTCTGAAAGCGACCGAAGTTTTGCTCTTTTTGCAGCTTTTATATGAAATAAATGAACGTTACTGCTTTTCCTTTCGCAAAAGTTCTTGAATATAATTAGAGTTCAACCTTACCAAGCTCTGCAGCGAGAGCATGCTGTGAATGTGTTACATAAGAATCAGAGGGCGCAAATTCGGTCGGAAGTTTTTGAGAAAGTAGTGTGTTCTGTATAAGCCTATCGCAAATTTATGAAATGGGCGATCGCTGTAGATGAAACACATTAAATTAAATCTTTATACACAAACTAGTTGCGTGCAGCAGTAAAGATGACGCTAAACGGAAATAAACAGAATGGATTTTTTTTTTTCAAAAGTTGCACGCACACTTCTCAAGAACGTGTAAAATACTCTCGAATAACCCTGGAATAAATTAAATATTTTAACAAAAGTAGTATTCAAGAATACTACGATGTAATGGTGTAGTATACACACACTAAAACGAGTTTCTGACAGGGGCCAACGGCGTCGCGACCTTGCGGACTTGGGCTAATACGTACATGTGGTTAGCACACGTACATGCCTTACGCCGTATTCTGACCTTAACGTGAGAAGTGAACAGTTCCATTGTCACAACAGATACTGGTACATTGCAAGCAAGGCGTCACTATAATCTGCCTCGACCGGGAATCGAACCCGCGATCTCGTTCTGGAAAGCGAGCACGCTGACCAGTGAGCTACCCTGAGGGGCTCAGTTCGTTATTTAAAGTCAAGGCTTGATTTGTGGCTGAATGCGTCAGAACGACGTTCCGGTACCTGCAGAATTATCATTAAATTATGCAATAAATATATAATTATTTCTATTAAAAATAGTAATTTGATTCGCGTTCCGGGACCTAAAATTTTATTAATCCAGCTCTGTGTAAGAAAAGTATCTGTTCCATAATGGGACACATGAATAGCAAATATTTCGTGACGGGCAGCCTCTTCTCTGAAGCCTTGCTATCGCATAACAGCTTTGACGCACTTAATATTAGAATTCAGTCGATATATGCGGTATGAGAATAGTGAGGATAACACAAATATTTTCTCTTTTCAGTCAAAATGAAAACTTGCATACCCGCAATCTGTCGACTGGCATGGATACTCACCGTAGAAACAGTCGTTGTCGACACGTACGTGAAGGTAGTACAGTTAGGATGGAGTTCATATGACTGAACCCCCAATAAACACTAATACAGTCTTGACAATTCGTATACTTTTAAACAATATTATTTTCCATCGTGTGAAGAAAACGATCCCTAGGATGAAACTCGCAAAGGAACAATATCAAGAGAATTCTGCTGAATATATATTTAAACAACCTGCTTAACACTAAAGTCCAAAAATAAGATTTGCTTAAACATCTTTCGGAGGAAGGTAGCAGAAGGACAAGATATCCTGCGGGATAAAAATGAATGTGTAACCTAAACCCTATCTTTGTCCGAGGCCAATAGATACGACCCTTATTCATCACGTAAGGAGAAGCCACCCTGGGACAAAGAGACAAACATGGCGCACCGAAATGAATACATCCCTCTAGGTTTGGTGCGATATCGGGATACCCATCGCCTAAACAGAACCATGCCTAGGACAAAAGCCGAAGAGCAAGCAATGGCAGCAGCAGCAGAAGAATATTCCGAGCCGAAATGAATAATTCCCCCGGTCGCACGTGAGAAATGGTTTCCTCCCGCAGTCGCCTCGCCTCGCGCGCTGCCCGATGCCGCCCGTCGATTAAATCTCCGAGCGGGCGGCCGTGGCGCTTCGCAAGTAGTTACATTTTCCAGATGAGCCTCTCCCCGCCCCGCCCCCTTCGTGGGCATTCCGCCGGGGCGGGCCGGGAGGGGAGGGGAGGGGCGGCAGATTTATTGTCCGAGGGGAGAGCGGGCGCGCGGAGCAAAGCCGAATATTGATTCCGCCACAGCCGCCGCCGCCGCCGCCGCGACGCGACGCGGGGTGCGAGGTGCCGCCTCTCCCCCCTCCCCGCTCCTCCCCCGCCCCCGCCGCAGCGCGTGGGCTGCGGGCGTCGCTCCATTTGCGCCGAGGGCGACGGCGGTGGCGCCCCCGCGCGGAAGCTGCGGAGGCGTCCCTGCGGTACACCTACATCGCCAGTTCTCCTGCCGCCGGCGTCCTATCTGTGGGGGTCCTTGCGCTTCTAATTTCAGTCTGCGAGACACAGATTCAGTGCCAGCTTTATCAAATTTTTGTATCCGACTTGCCGCGAAAACATCCTTCCTATGCCTTCATTCGGAGAAGTAGAGCCGGGTGTCCCATGTTGTAGATTTACTGCATATAAAAGATCCTCAAGCCTGAAAGAAGCGTCTGAGCAAAATTCAAATCGAATCTTTCGTCGCCCGAATGATACCTCCTTTCTCTGTTAGGAAATGAAAGGAGCTTAGCGGAATTTGCGTGCTCAGCCTGAAGAGCAGGCCTCATGGCCTGAGCATCGCCACGGAAAATAAGGCTTTATTGAATTCAATTGGAGCTGCGAAGTCGTCCTACACCTGTGGTACATTACTTCGCTGGTTCCTCTTCTGCCTAACGTATTTTGTACTCCGGCAAAGGAGCGGTTTTGTATTTGTCTCATCATCTAGGTCGAAGCAATTTTCCTGGGTGAAACCTCACAATCCTTGAGAACAAGACGGGGTGCTGTATAAGGCAGGAGAAAAGGGGGAGAACTAGAAGGAACTCCGCCGCGAATGCGTTTAGTCCGCGTAGTATCTACAGAATTTGAACCGTGCGGTACCCTTCGTCGGAAGGTGGACAGTCTGGACACGGTAGTTCTCAGTAGCAGCGATGCGAGAGGCGGCGACAGGGACATGCAGGCGGGGGGGGGGCGTCGTCAAGCGGTGCGGGATACCTACAGGTCCACGTGGGTGAGTGAGAGTGGAGTGATCGCCCAGGGAAAAGTTCGGGCGTGAATAGCCGACTAGGAAACTGCAACTGCATTGTTTTGTACCATCGCGCAGCAACAGACATCCATCTGTAATTTATTAAGTAAATACGTCACGTAATGGTAGTGAAAAAAAATGATTAGCAAGCTGGAAAACTGTGTTAAAATTATGAGATAGATTGATTCTATGAAGGAGACGGAAGTAAAAGAAAATGCGTATTCCATCTGCATTAGTGAGATTCGGTGAATGTATGGAAGAAACTATCAGCAAACACATTTCAGTTATTTCTTCTGCAAATCCTTGACAGGAATTGGTGTTGATCATCCTGCTGAGGCACTGTGAATGGGAGGCCTTGACAGAGCTTTTCTTTCGTGGAGGAACGCAACAAGTTCGTGGATGCTGAACGGCTGACTTGTTCGTCATGATTCGCGTCATGTGGAAGTGGAGGCGTGCTGGGCCAAGGCGCGAGTGCTGCGCTCCGGTGAATGCTGAACCGCCGCCGCGCGCTGACCGCCCCCTCGCGCCGAGAAGCGACCGGGGGCGGGGGGGGGGGAGGCGCACTCTGGCGGCGGGCGGGCGCCCCTGCGCGCCGCCACCTGATCGATAGACGCGCCCCCCCCCCCACCCGCCCCCCCCGCCGGACCCCCTCGCCGCCCCCGCCCGGCCCCCGCCCGGCCCTCGCCCGGCCCCCGCCGGCCCCCGCCCGGCCCCCCCCCCCCCCAGCCCGCCCGGCCCCCGCCCGGCCCCCGCCCGGCCCCCGCCCGGCCCCCGCCCGGCCCCCGCCCGGCCCCCGCCCGGCCCCGATCCGCCCAGCCACCGCCCCAGCCCCGCCCCCGTCCCGCCTCGCCCCGCCCCCGGTCCACCCCCGGCCCCTCGCCGCCCCCGCCCAGCCCCCGCTCGGCCCGCCCGGCCCATCGCCCCACCACGCCCCCGCCCCGCTCCAGCCCCGCCCCGCCTTCGCCCCCGTCCCGGGTCCGCCCGGACCCCTTGCCGCCCCTGGCCCGCCCCCGCCCGGCCCCCCGGTCCGCCCCTTCCCCCGCGCCGCCTCCGCCCCGCGCGTTCCCTTTGCGACTTCCCCAACAGAACCACTTGCATTTTATAACAATACGAATAAATTATTCACAAGAACAATAACAAAAATAATAGTCTGCACTTGGCGCGACAGCCCACGTACTGGTCAGGGCCCTACAGCAGCGTCCCGGCCTCGCAGCCATGGGTTAAGGGGTACGTGTGGTTAGAACACAGTCATCCCCACTCCGTATTCTATTCTGTATCTATTCAACCTGAGGGGTGAGCTTTCTCATCGCCACACAGCAACGTAAACTGGACATTGCAAGAAAACGTGGACTATAATCTTGTCCGTCCGACAATCGAAACCGGGGTCATGGAATGTGAGCGCGCTGACCAATGAGCTCTAAAGCAAGGCCATAATAATAATAATAATAATAATAATAATAATAATAATAATAATAATGATAATAATAATTAATTTAGTTGACCTATTATTAATTAGTTGACCTAGCTTAGAGCTAGGCCAACACTGTCGCAAAATATAGTCCATGTTCAATCTTCTGTCATACTGCTTACCGTTTACTGAGTGCCTCTCCTTTATTTTCTATACGAACTTCACAAAAGGATTCGCATATTCATTTTTATGATGAACTTAGGTTAGTCTTTAGATTCTCCGTTCCAACGCTAATGAAAAAAAATAATATGCAAATCACAAGGATACGAAACATCTGTAAACAAGTACCGTTTGTTCCGGAATGGAACGGGCCAGTTATTTGTCGGTTGTGTAATAAATATTGTTGTAAAATTTACAATTATAAAATATACAAAAGCAACGCAGCACAATTTAAACATGGCAGTTTTCTTTAGATAAAGTAATCAAATAAAACTTCTACGAATACCCGGGCACTTATTGCCATCGTTTTACAATCAGGCTCAGTAAAGACGAATTCTTTCTTTTTATCTTTTAATTTTGTTGTTTATATCCGTTTATAAATCTCTGAAGGTTAGGAAAGGTTTTAAAAATACTA
The DNA here is from genome assembly GCA_031308135.1 of Acheta domesticus. Taxonomy (NCBI): domain Eukaryota; kingdom Metazoa; phylum Arthropoda; class Insecta; order Orthoptera; family Gryllidae; genus Acheta; species Acheta domesticus. The sequence continues at coordinate 179,501,571 of JAHLJT010002406.1, forward strand.
ATGATTTACTTTCGTCTTGCATTTCATACTTTCACGTGGTATCAACAAAGTTTTTAAAAGAAGATTATTTCATAAATTTAAGGATTCCTTTACGACAAATGCCGTATTTAATAGCAAAGATGGTGCCATTTAAATAAACCCAATTTCTTCGCTAATCATAATGAAGAAAGAAAGGTTCTGAATGTTAATAAACAGCCCTGCGAGCGCTCGTCCGGCCTTTCACCTGCCAGCAGTTGGCCCGCCCGCCCTCCCCCCCCTTCGCCCACCGCTCGCTCATTTCCCCGCTCGCCCCCGCCCCGCCCGCCCCCACCCGCGTCCGCCGGCGAGGGCGACAGCATCCGGCCACCGCCCCCGCCCCCGCCCGCGCGACTTATCGATTTGTTTCGCGGCGCGGTCCTTCGCCGCCGCGTGAAACGCCTCTGCCGCCGCCGCCGCCGCCGCCCCTGCGACCTCCTGGCCGCCGCCTCCGCCGCTGTGCATTTGCGCGCGGGTGGGGGTGGGGGAGAGGCTGCGCGAAGGCGCCTGTTGCGCCCCGCTCGGCCGCGCGCATGCGCACAGCGCGGCCCTACGCACACCAAACACTACACTGCGGTTTCTGTAACTTTGCCCCTCAAGGCCACTCGAATCCCACCTTCGCGATGGAATATGTCACGGCATTTCGCGTCTTTCTCGGTCTTTCCGCTAGATTTCGCACGATCGCAAGCACCGCTTCATACGGACGCGATCATGCGAAATGTAGCGGAACGACTGAGAAAGTTGCGAAATACTGTGACATATTTCATCGCGAAGATGGCATTCGAGTGGCCTTGAGGGGCAAAGTTAGGAAAATCGCAGTATATGCGAAATTATATGGCATAGTTTCATAATATGTACAGTAAAACTTGCACCGTGCGGAACGTCTATAAAGCGGAAATCTGTCTAATGCGAACTAATATCGTGGTCCTTGCAATCACAAATTCTAAAGTATTATATTGCAAAATGCGAAAAATCCTTCAGATTTCACAATGAGCAAGTTCTACTGTATTATGTCAATACATTGAGCTCGTTTTCTTACTATTTATAACAATTGATAAATGTAGGAGCAGCTTAATATTTGCGTATATATTCAATGTGTATACATCTGAATGGAAAACCACACTAAACGGCCGGAATCGTGACGGGTTTCAGAGTCAGTCGCCTAAAAATAATCCAAACACATGAGTTGTAGCTAAAGAGGACGGCAGAGAATACTTATTCCAAGAAATTGCATTTCTTATTTATATGACTTTCCCTTACAACGCTAATTGTTAGAAGAGAGTACTACAAAAATAATTGGAACGATACACGGTCAATTAAAACAGACGGTCTTGTGAAGTTAATAATAATTATTCCACTTTCATGTTTTCTGCCATTTCCGATTCTGCTGTATTTAGAGAAGTGTATATTTTACTGAAATATGCAAAAATATGCGCCTATAATTACAGGAATAAGCACCAACAGGAAAAATCGACCAAATATGCACTAACATATTAATGTACGTGGCATCCAATTCTAACCAAATGTGAAGAAATTTCACTTATGTCTACCTTGAAGCAAGAGCCAAAAATGCAAATCCTTTCCGTAAATAACTATCGATTATTAGGGAAAGCAAAGAAAAGTTGTTGGTCGCGTTGAAAGCGAGCGAAACATAAGCGCATTGTAGCACCGCGAGTGTCGTCTGTTGCAGTCGGGAAGTGAAACGGACTTCGTGTTGCGGGTTGCCCGCGCCGCGCCGTTGTGCCCGTTGAGAAGGGCTGCTCCGGAGCGCGAAGCGGGGAACTTTTTGTCGCCGGCGGGCGCGGCGGGCGGCGGCGGCGGCGAAAGCGGAGCCTGCGCCGGGCGGGGCGGGGCGGGGCGGGGCGGCGCGGGGCGGGGCGGCGCGGGGCGGGGGGCGCGGGGCGGGGCGGGGTGGCGCGGGGGCGGTACGGGGCGGGGCGGCGAGGGGCGGCGAGGGGCGGCGCGGGGCGGGGCGGGGTGGCGCGGGGCGGCGCGGGGCGGCGCGGGACGGGGCGGCGCGGGGCCTTGCGCGTCGCGACGCCTGGAGAGCGGAGCGGGACGGAGCGGAGAGGAGCGGGGCGGCCGAGCGTGGGGCTTCGCCGAGGAATCCTCCGCTCTCGTGTGGCTTCTTGCTTCTTTTGCGTGCGTCTTGGGAAACTGTTCCATCGCCAACTTATTATTTAAATTTATTTATTTAAGGTCGCTTTTTAACGGCAAATATTATTATTCCTCTATATCACGACTAAACATGTTATGTGTCGGCTGAATATAAAATCCACTCCAGGTTGCAACCGGCTACCTAAGGAGCAGATCCGGTGACTGTCAGTGCCTCTACAATACTTTGCGCAAAATGTGGGCTGTTCCCCATAAAGCAATTTCTTGCACTTCCCAGTGCTTTGAATGACCTGGGAGTTTAGACAAGTTATTAAAATAATAATAATAATAATTATTATTATTATTATTATATTAATTTGTGAATTCTAAGGTGTTTACATACATTTCATTGATTACTGTATAAAACAATATACTAATCACATTTTCTACATATTTCCGTACAATTTTAGTCGCTAAGTTGAATGTGAAATTCTGCAGTAGTTTTTATACATTTGTAGGACGATTTGGCTTCTTGAAGGTTTCACGCATATCAGTCTGGGATAATCTTATTAAATATACACAGGATAAGCTAGTTAAAATGAAAATTGCAATGTCAGTCATTTCTTTGGCATCTTGAAGTTTTCGAGGAGAGCTACACTGCGATAACTCTGCCTCTCAAGGCTGTCTTCACGATGGAATATGTCACGGAATATCGCATCTTTCTCTGTCGTGCTTGCGATCATGCGGCATCTAGCGGCAGGACCGAGAAAGACGCGAAATGCCTTGTGGTATTCCATTGTGGCCATATGAGCTTGAGGGACGGAGTTAGAAAAATCTCACTATAGTAATACAGTGCTGTGGGATTTCGAGAACGTAGGGCACTGGAAGCCCCGGG
>JAHLJT010002406.1:179504674-179626859 GCA_031308135.1 Acheta domesticus
CGGTGGGCGGCCCCGCGCACACGTGTGCAGGGCGAGCGGACACGACTGCGATGCACGTCCGCGCGGAAAGGCCGGCTCGACAAGTAGAAAATGGGAATAGCAAACGAAAACAACCATTTTAAAATAAGCGTCGAACAACCAACAGTACTATAGATATTTATTATTTCCGCAGGTAGGTTTATGCAACCTGGTGGCGGAACACTAAAATTTACATATTATAATTAGGAGTTAAATACCATTTAACCTAAAATTATTTTAAGACAATGATAACAATAAGATAACAATGATAACAATAAAGGCATTAATAACAATAAACACATTAATTCTACATTTACGGCGGTCCTTTACCGATATTTTAGACTACTATACTTCGGTTTTTATTTCTTGGCGCCGGCGGCGTGTCTTCACGATGGAATATCTCACGACATTTCGCGTCTTTCTCGGTCGTGCCGCTCGGGGTCGCATGACCGCGACTGTATCGAGCAGTGCTGGCGATCATGCGACTCCCTGCGGCACATCAAGATAGACGCGAAATACCCTCAGATATTCCATCGTGAAGACAAGCCCCCATGCCCCAAGAAATTTTAAAAAAAACAAGTATAATGCTTAGAAGTATTTGCAAGAGTCGTACTTCATTTATCTTGTCTCAAGTTTATGTAATTTTTATTTTACTTTTTCATTCACTTCGTTTCCTCAGGCTTTTTTGCAGGCTGAAGGTATAAAAACGGGCCACTAAACTTCCTTAATATATTAAAATACTACACACATTTTCAAAGAAAGGGCATTTATAATACCAGCAGCTTCCGATATGAAGTATTATTTGCGTGTGGGGTTGGGAATCCTCGATCGTTAAAGAGTTCCTGGGTTCGAGTCGCGAGGGCGCGGACGCAGCTGCGGAGGACCTTGGTTCGACGCCACAGGCTGCTCTCGTCGATCGCTTCGTTCCATCACCACGGAGCTCTACTTCAAATAAGAGTTTTGTATTCTCACCCACCCACAACCCCACTGTCGCCACCACAGACGCCCCGTGCCCTCGAAAGACTAAGGTTTCTGAGGGTGCGTCATGTAAGGACAGAGCCCCAGCTGGACTGCGTAGAGTAAAGATGTACCTCTTTGGTCTGTGGTAGGGTGCATCGGAAGGAGGAAGAGAGAAAGGGAGGGAAAGACAGAATAGGAGGGAAAGGGAGAAAGGGAGGGAAAGAGGCGCGTGTGGGCGAGTGGCGAAGCGCCGCGCCGCGTGCTGCGTGCGATGCGAACGCGCCGCCGCCCGCGGCTGTCTCCTCACGGCGAAAGTCCCCCCCACCCACCCACCCGACGACGCAGCACACCGCGCGCCTTCGCGCGTTGCCTCACGGAAACAGAACGGCCATTTTTAATCTACATCTATGCACTGGTCTTCACAATCTCCTTCTCTCCAAGTGTAAAGAGTGAAAAGCGTAGTGAACGGGAGTTTCAGCGAAAGTGAACTTCTCATAAATCCCAAAACAATGGAAGGCGGACAGAGCCTATCCTTACCACCTTGTCCAATGGTAAGGTGACAAGCTTCATCGTGAAACTTCAAGGTCACAGCCAGTACTTGAACGGAGTTACGCGAACGTATCCCAATCACAAGAAACAATATGAATGAAAAACTGTTTCGAAAGTGAAGACCAATCTTAAAAACAGCAGCGGACGCATGCCGAATGTACGATTTGTGGGATGTTTATTTACACGTAATTCACATTAGTTGTTCATAATTCGATCAAATAATACACATCGTAAGTCACTTTCTGCAATTAAGAATGTCAAAGTAGTAATATGGAATTATCTACCTAAAGAAAGACAATATAAACATCGCTTGGATGCACTGTGAAAATAAAAGGAATGGTGTTCTGTCTAGAGATCGCCGTTGCATAAATTTTACATTCTTGTGGGTTGGTCGCGTTCTACATTCACCATTCGAATAGGAAGCGGACTGCGAACTGAGAAAGTAGCTCGAAGATTTGCTATTCTGAAGTTCTGCTATTCTGTCGTTTTCAAGTCCAATACTTATTCGCATAAAACCGAACGCGATAATTCTACACGAAATCACCGCAGAAGGTGAAACTTATGAAACAAGGTGAAACTCGTTTTCACTAGTATTTCTTATGGCAACGTTTTAACGAAAGATTTACTCTTCTCTACAATGACCGTGAGACTTACTGTGAAAACTGAAAGCGTCGACGAGTGTTTAAATAATTTAAACAAAAAATATAACATGTCTATGTTCATTATTCAACTCTTAACAGATTTTGTATAGCTTACTGTGCATTACTTTTCAGTTACTTAAACTAGCATATAATTTTGCTATTCATAAATGTCTATCTTAAATAAACCCTTTAATTTCGTGCATTTTATGTCCTGTTTCAAAATGATAGTATTGCATAAGAAGGAAATTAAAATTTCATACAAATTTGTGTATTGTATCCACTAGTTTCCAGTTGATAGGTGCAAGCCAAGAATTGACATGTTGGAGAATTCTTGGGTCAAGCTTCGAAGTATTTCTGAGATTTCCAAATTCAAAGTCTCGTTCAGAAAAGCTCCGAGTGCCCATTAACGAAGAAAATGCGATAAACACAATCATTAAAGTATAATTTAATGGATTTTATTTACGGATAAAAAACGTAATACAAAAATAATTCGGAAAGACGTTGGGAATACACAGCTGTAGAAAACAAACACAAACAAACAAATGAACAAACAATAACATACAATCAGGTTTGGAAACAAGAATCCTGTAAAATGGTGCCTCGCACAACTTACAAAATTCCCTTTACGACAGCATTCATTTCGTAATTGTCAGGGCTGCAGTTTCTAGTCGAATTTCTGACAAATTATTACGAAAAAAGTTTCGGTCTGTCAGCGAGACACAGTGTCAAATGTGGCAAAATATGAAAATTATCAAAGGAGAGTCGCAGTCACGGGATCGCGGCAGACAGTCGTTAGTTAACGTTGAATTTCACTCACTGACGTTTAATTTGGAAGCGTAAATATTTGTACTAGAATTAGTCGATTTCTCCTAGCATTAATTGTACGAGTGCCTGAGCACCTACTGAACTGAATTTTCTAAATTAACAGACCGCGCTACGGAGAGATTTGTTGTTCTCCAAAAGCTTTGTACAATATTTCATTCCACATTCATTTTGAACCAATGAGCGGATTTTTATACCCGAATAAAGAAAGACACATATTCTCCGGAGTATTGTTAAATATTTTGTTCAGTTAGGAACTTAACCTTGATGCAGTCATTAAGAAGGTGGAGTATTTAACAGACCTATGACAAAATAATTTGTTGTTTAGATTTTATTTCGACAAGTATATAAGTCGAAATTTGTATTGTGCAATGGAAAAGCATTTTGAAGCTTTCCTAAAATCTAACTGTGTTTACAAGTAAGGAGAAAATGAATGAGTAAAGAGTAGAGTACACTCGTCGTTGTGTCTGGACAAATGAGACGTTTCGGGTTTTGAAGCACGTATTTTGTACTTGGGCCTTGTGGTTGTGTGTCGTGCGTTGCGCGAGGCATCCTCAGGAGAGCACGAAGGCGCAGAGCGGGCATCGGCAGAGGAGGCGGGGCCTACCTGGATCTGCTGCGCGCCGCCGGGGCCGATCTGCATCTGCTGCGCCTGCGACATCTGCAGCTGCGTGCCGGGGCAGGAGGGCGGGCGCGGGGGGCGTGCTGCTGCCGTAGGGGCCCGCGCCGCCGCCCCCGCCGCCGCCGCCGCCGCCCCCGCCTCCGGGCGCGGCGCCGCGCGGCAGGTACTGCGGGCTGCCGTGGTTGGGCAGCGGGCCCGGGCTGCCGTAGGGCGAGTACTGCTGCTGCTGCTTGGGCGGGGGCCCGCCGTACGCCATCTTGGCGCCCTGCGGCGGGGGCGGCTGCGGGCCCCCGCCCGCGGCGCCCGCCGGCCCGCCCGCGCCGCCGCCGCCGCCGCCGCCCGCGCCCGCCCCCGGGCCGCCGCCCGGGCCCGCGCCGCCGCCGCCCAGCCGGCCCGCCGCCGCCGCGGCCGCCGCCGCCGCCGCCGCTGCCGCCGCCGCCGCCGCCTTCACCTGCATGTCGCCGCCCTGACGTCGCGCCCGCGCTCGTGAACGCCGTCGTCTGCGTCGCGCTGAACATCACCTCCTGCTTGATGAGCTCCGCCTGCGGACACACGGGCACCCATACTGTGATTTGCCTTATTCTGCGTGTCACACAAATCAACTGTTCACAGTTTCGGGAGCTTGATCGTCACCATAGTGACGTCACTGTGGTGAGCTTCGAGCTCCCGATTGGATGAAACCGTCAACAGCTAGATACCTGCCAGGGGCACGGTTAGAAAAATCGCACCGTATACTGCGATTTTCCTTATTCTGCGTGTGACACAAATCAGCTGTTGACAGTTTCATCCAATCGAAAGCTTGAACGTCATCACAGTGACGTTACTATAGCGACATTTAAGCTCGACTGGATGACAGCGAAACAGCTGATTTCTGTCACGCGCAGAGTAAGGAAAATCGCAGTATACAGCTCCCGTTCACCAGCCTCTCGCGCAGGGCTTTCCAACTGACGGCCTGCTGCATCTTTTGCGCGCTCCGCGACTGCTTTGAAAAATTTATTATACCAAGCAAATTCAATACAATTGCACAATTCGTCTTATTTTTATTTAATGATATATTAATTTTCTTGTTGTAGTACATTAACCATTATGTATGCTGAAGTCGTATCTAATATATATCTGTTTCAGTATAATTTCAGTAGTTAGGACAAAACCATCTTACATTACGGTGTGGCCCGCGGCTTAACAAGAATTTGATATGTGTCCCATAAGGGCTTCTAAGTTGGGCAGCCCTGCTCTAGCGTCTTGGTCTCCGCCAAATCAGATGTCGTGTTTCAGTATTTCAATGTAGTACACGAGTGTCACGCTGACTTAATGCATATATTTTATAATCCGAAAATATGAGAACGTTGCGAACATTACACGCTGCGCAGCCCTTTTTGAAAAACGGTAACTCTCATAAACTAGCACACGCGACTTCAACTTCCACAAATCACAGAGGAAATTCAGCTGTCTTCGAAACTGTTGGCAATCGTGGTTATAATCCTAATTGTTAAATTGGTATTGGTAGCAGCACACTTTCTATGGTGGAAGCTAATGCTACTCTACGAAATTTCATTCAGCGGTCTACAAAGAATAATGCGCAGGATGAATGTGCTACTAAATTTTAAAAAAAAAAAAAATTAGGGGCATACTTCAGTGGGTATTTTTAAAGTTTTTACTGCATAAAATTGTATATATTTCATAATTACTAGTGCTTATAAATCATGCCCCTCGCAATTACGTACGAACATAGATCACATATCGCCTCTAACTTCTAACTGCCAGACTCTGTGACTGTCCAACGAGACCCTTTTGGAGCAATCATGTATTTATATAGCATTGTAGGCTTTCACGGCCGGAGTGAAGATGAGAGAAATTTTACGGGACAAACGTTTCGCCCACGACTTCGGTGGACAGCGGGATCGGGGGCGCAGTACACGTGGCGGCGACTGGCGGGCGGCGGCGGCTGGACCCAGTCGCCAGCCAGCCGCCGCCCCGGATACTGCGCCCATGGCCTTGCCGCCACTCCGTAGTCGTGGACGAAACGTTTGGCCATTCAACGCCAACTAGACCAAGGCCTATCAGCCCGAAAAATCCCTCTCTACTTCGATTTTTCTTCTTGGCGCACAAGGGTGTGTCAACAAAATGGAATATCTCACGGTATTTCGTGTCGTTCTCGGTTGTGCGGCTAGGAGTCGCATGATCGCGACTGTATCGAGCAGTCCTGGCGATCATGCGATTCCTGGCGACACAACGGAGAACGACGCGAAATACCGTGAGATATTCCATTTTATTGACACACCCTCGTGCGCCAAGAAAGAAAAACCCAAGTATAATCACGTGTGTGTTTGCGTGAGGGGGTACGCACCTGCGTGCCGCTGTTGACGAAGGCGCCGGGGCCGGGCCCGGCGGAGGACACCTGCTTGCCGAGGTAGGCGGCGGCCGCGGCGGCGGCGGCGGCCGAGTGCGGGGGCGGGCCGGCGCCGGGGCCGGAGCCGCGGACCCGCGCCGGGGCCCTGGCCGGGGCCCGCGCCGGGCGGGGCGCCGGGCGGCCCGGGGCCCGGCCCGCCGGGGCTGCCCAGGTGGTGGTAGTCGGGCGCGCCGCCGCCGAACTGGAAGTCGCCGTACGGGGAGCGCGCGTTGCGGCCCGGGGGCGCCACGCCCACGCCCGCCGCGGCGGCGGCGGCGGCGGCCGCGGCGGCGGCGGACGGCACGAAGCCCATGCCCAGCTGCGCCTTGTGCTGGTGCTGCTCCGCCATCTGCCTTCAGCGTCTGCGCCGCCGGGCTCAGCTCCGCCTGCGCACGCGCACACCACCGTCACCAATCGTGCGGAAGGCTGGCGACACACGAGCGTCACAAAACGTACGTAGTTGACGTCCGTTAGTTCGCAGGCCACTCGAGCTGTCATTACCGCTACGCATCGGTCGTCAAATGTCCCTCTACCGGCCGCTCTCATCAATCGTGCAGAAGGCTGGCGACACACGGGCATCACCAAACGTACGTCGTTGACGTCCGTCAATTTAACTTCCGTTTGTTGACACTTCACTCGAACACGATTACTGCCGCGTAACGGACGTAAAATACAACGCAACGGACTTCCTGTGCTCTTGTGTTAGCAAGTGTAGATGACGCTGAGTTAGCAACTGCGCTATATTAGAATGAGGCTTGTAAAAGAAAAGAGGAGATTGTAGGATCAAGTCATTAATAGCGAGCTCCTTTTGAAGGGAACATTTTACATCCTCTTTCAGATTTAATGCAACGACACTGAAATTTTTTTTTACGATTTCCGAATGTACCGAGTTGTCTTTTACAGATGTGCTCCCGAAATTTCGTGATTATATTAAAAGGCAAGATACCAATGTGAAGTGTGCTATACAACCAGAAGCAAGACTTGTATATACACTTCATTAATTAATCTTTCAATGGTATTTCTTTTTAATGTTTCGATTTTATGAATGGAAACACATATGCCGTTCGTTCAAGGCGTATCAACGTCCGTCGCTGGTACTCCATGTGTTCTGCATGCAATAGAAGCGTGAGAAGCTACAACGTCCGTCAGGAACAACGTACGCATTCTAGCAGCTAACGCCCGTTGGGTCCTGCGCGATTGACATTGTTGGCGACGTTGTACACCACGATCCTTACGTGATCCTACTGTGCTACGACGGAAGCATTATACGTCCGACTCTTGACGTTCGTGTGTCGCTAGGCTAAGCTCATTACTTTCATTGACTACATAATAATTTACAGCGCTAATTGATCTGCACCCAGGCCATTCACCGCGCTCCTGTACCCCGCCAGGCCCACGCCGTACCCACGTCGTATCTCTGACTTTCAATCACCACACACGAAACGGCTCTACCTGCCTTTCATTTACTGCACATGTTTTTATTTTCTATTTAATTATTGCATAAATTTAGTAAACCTGCACGTAGCATAAAAAACGCATTCCTTTGGTTATATTACGTTCATTTCTTTCAAAACAAATTATGATTGCAGTAAAATTTCTCATTATCATTCTATTATTTCATTACTTAATGTTTTACATAGTTCGTTCCAGGTATCTGTTGATGACAAAGGCTATCGAAAGCTTTTATTATTATAGGAAACAAAATGTTGGAAAGCATAACGCCTTTTATTCTCATTTTTGAAGAGCGAACAACTCATTATCAATAAATGAACAAACAAGCCCGAACCACGCGATCCCATCACCACATGGTCACTGTGCGCCAGGCACGGTGTGAGATATATATAAGTGTGTTCAGTCCCAGTCTAAAACTAAAGCTTATGTGAGGCTAGTTCTCACAGTTCTCGCATATAAGCGCTGCAATCTTCGGGTCTCGTTTAGCAAGGTCGTGATTGGTCGTGATCCATTCGACAGCTCTGTGGCCAGGTGATTTCTAATTTCAAGCCAGTGATTTGTCGTTTCACTGTGGAATTGATAAAGTCTAAGCGATGAAAGTTATGAAAATGATTTGGAAATGTTTTGTAAAACTGTGTCGTAACCACAGTTTAAGACGTCCTTTTAGGATGTATATCTTACACCGCGACCCAAACTTCACTGTACGGACAAGCGACGATCTAGCCTCAAACTGGCTTCACAAGGTTGGCCCCAAAGGCGGCTAGTTGACACACCTGTATATCTTACACCGCCGAAGCCAAGCATGTCTGTCAACCCCCCTTGTCTCACCTTGCTGAAGTCGAGGCCCGAGTAGGGCGGCATGCGCTTGGGCATCTGCTGCTCGTAGACGCCCTGCGGCGAGAACTGCGCGCCCAGCAGCGGGCTGGGGGAGCCGGCGCCGGGGCCGCCCCCGGGCCCGCCCCCGCCGCCGCCGCCGCCCGCCTTGCCCACCACGTCGAGCAGGTGCTGCGGCGGGCCGGCGTGCGCGTGCGGGTGGCCGTGCGGCTGCTGCGGCGGCGGCTGCGGCTGCTGCTGCTGCTGCGGGTGCCCCGGGTGGCTCTGGCCGCCGCCCCCAACCCGTCCTTGGAGTCGTCCTCCGTCTTGATGGCGCCGCCGCCGCCGCCCGCGCCGCCCAGCCCGTCCACGCTCTTCTCCTCGAAGTCGAAGTCCTTCATGAACTCGTCGGAGATCTCATAGATGAGGTCCTTGAAGGCGGCCGACGTGATGATCTCGTCGCTCGTGTCGTCGCCGATGAGGTCCGTCAGGCCCGGGAAGGCCGCGCCGTTGGCGGCGGCGTCCTGGACACACATTCACACGTGTTACTCACAAGAGATACCGCGCCAAGCTACACGTCGGCTCGTGAACGTGTGGCACTGCAGTGCACGAAATGTGTGTGAGAAAGGGAAGAGGAGGGTACTAAGATGAGCAAGGAAAGATCGCATGCGGTTTGTGCTCTGATTTTTAGGGTAATGCCTCGGAATTCGCCTGGTGTTGGAGAAACCATGGAAACTTATCGATGAGAGCAGCAGCCCGCTAGGATTCTCAGGACAGTGCATGAACTCTATCTAGCAATAAAGTTAGCATCGAAAAATTCGCCACTGCCGAAACTCGAACCCTCAAGCTGCCTACACAGATAGACACTGGCGCGCTACCGATAAGCAGCTAGGGCACTTCCCACGTGGCCACAGCCACATGCGGTTGGATGGGGAGGGTTCGGCGGGGACAGGTTTCGCCCACGACCAACAAAGGGACCGCAGCAGAATCTTCTCTCTCGCTTCCGACAAACCCGCTGCGACGAGTGTCCCAGTGGGAAGGACCTACCATTTAAACCAGTGCTTTGCTAGCGGTGGCTCGGCGCGTTATGGGTGTCCCTCCTGGGCTGCTCTTAGAGAGGGTTCGCCACCGAGCGCCACAGCAGCCCGACTCGGACACTCGCTGGAAGACCTCCATTTAAACCAACGCTTCGCTATCAGTCGCGCCACTCGGTAGCGCTGCTGAGTGTCTACATGTGAAGGAGCTCCTGAGACCTCCAGGACAAAGTCACCGCGGTGGGAACAGTTGTTGTCCAACTCAACCAATATTATCACTATTATTACTTTTATTGTGTTGTTATTGTTATCTTCATTAAAAATGACCTTTGCTCAGTGCTTTCTACTTCTAAAAGACCAGGGGAAATACTACTACTTCAAAAACACTGGGATCCTATAAGTTTATTTCAAAACCTGTAAAAGAAATGACTGCTGCCTGATCACGTTTCAGACTACATTCTTGCATTTATCAGTTTCCAAATTCAGACAACAAATCCCCCTTCCATTTAGGTATTGTTTAGAATTGACCATGTCAAATCCTCTACAGCAGTGGTTCTCAATTATTTTACACACTGTACCCTTTTTACCTGTACTTTTCACGCTCCTACGATGAAATTGTTCTAAATTTCCATTTACGAATATTACTATTATTAAATCAACTTATATATTAAAGTAAATACTTCACTTAAATGCACTTAGTATAAGGAAAATCTTGTTCGTAAATAATTACTGGAACGTGGAAGAGAGCACTGACTTTTCAGTTAATGATTAATTTTTGTGACAAATCCTACGGTAGCTGTTCATGCACCTCGTACACGCTTTGAATGAGTGGACTGTGAGATGGTGTATCCGGTTAAAACGTTTTTGGAGTGAAACTGTCAGATGTAATATGCAAATGTGAATCAATCTTCGGAGGTCCAGGTTGGGACTGTGCATCGCTCTTCAAGATTGTGGCGTGCGTCTGTTGATCTTGAAAGTTGTTGAATGTCGGTGAGTATCGTGCTTGCAGGTTCGAGTATCGAACAGTGTGTCGTGCTTGCCGATTCTGTCGAGTGCAATTCTTCTGACTCTACCTCTCGAGCCCCTGCGGCCACGATGGAATATCACACGGCATTTCGCGTCTTTCTCCGTCGTGGTGCTAGATGTCACATGATCGCAAGCACTGTCTGCCCGATACGGTCGCGGTCTTGCGATATCTAGCGGCACAACTGAGAAAGACGCGAATATACCGTGACGTATTCCAACGTGAAGACGGGCCTTGAGGGGCAGTTACAAAAACCGGACTATATGATGGGTTTTTATTTGTTAGCGCGTGACGGCCTGTCTTTACAATGGAATATCAGACGGCATTTCGCGTTTTTCTCGGTGCTGCCGCTAGTGTCGTATGACCTCAAGCACTACCTCGCGCGGTCGCGATCACGCGCTATCTAGCAGCACGAGTGAGAAAGACGCAAAGTACCGTGGCATATTCCATTCGTGAAGGCGTGCCTTGTTACAAAAAGGGGCAAAGTTACAAAACGCGGACTATATACTTGACGTGAAGACGGGCCATGAGGGGCCAAGTGGGAAAGATCGCAGCGGAGAGAGACGCCCCCGCGGGAGGGCGCGCCCGCTCACCTTCTCCAGCGCCGCGGCGCACTGCTCCAGGTCGACGAACTCGCTGTCGGGCTCCTGCTTGCACTCGACCAGCGTGCCGATGTCGAGGCCGGGCCCGCGGCCGCCGCCCCCGGGCGGCCCGCCGCCCGCCCCACCCCCGCCGCCCCCACCGCCGCCCCCCGCCCCCGCCCGCGCCGCCCTGCGACGCCGGCGTCCCGGGGCCCGACTTGGGCGACGCCTCGCTCTTCACCGACGCGTTCGTCAGCGCCTTCACCGTCACGTTGGTGGAGATCTGCTGCGGCTGCGAGTTGGCGGCCGACGTGGTGAACTCCAGCTGTTGGACGATCTCCACCGTGAACTTGTTGAGGCTCTCGGTGGAGGCGGCGGCCGAGGTGGGCGGCGGCGGCGGGCCCGGGCCGCCGGGGCCGGCGCCCGAGGGCGGCGGCGGGGGCGGGCCCGCCCGGCGGGGCCGCGCCGCCCGCGCCCGCCCGCCCGCCGCCGCCGCCGCCCACCGCCGCCCCGCCGCCCGCGCCGCCCGCCCCGCCCGTGCACTGCATCTTGGGCGGCGGCTCGAACGCGTCGCCCGACGCGCCCGGCGGCTCCAGCTCCTCCGCGCTGCGCTTCAGGAATTTTTGCTGCTGCAACACACACGCGCGCGCGCACATTAGGACGCTAGGCAGGATAGACACCAGAATTCGAAAAAAAAAAACACATAGAAGCTACACAGTCACAAATTTCTGCATTACTTTCAATGTTAAAATACATTAGAGTAATTATCATATACGTAAATTAAATTTACTGTCCACCTACAGTAATTTTAAAGTACCTGTACATTAAATTTAATTACAGTCGAACATTAAATCTACATTGATTTTAATTTAGACATTAAATTTAATGTACAAACATGAATCCCGTTTTAATGTTCATAGTACATTAAGTTTCATATACAGTAGTACATTAAGTTTCGTGTACAATAGTACACCAAGTTTCATGTACAGTAATACATTAAACATGAAATTTAATGTAATTTCCGACAGTGCACACTAAACAAGCGCATGGATGGCATTTATTCCTTGAAGGTAGTGTTGCAAACACGCGTTGTACCAAAGACGTGCAGCCTTTCTCCCCGCGATAACAAGCATATACGCAATACGTACGCGTATCTACACATGTATGTGTCTGTGAAGAATATTAGTTTATGTTATATGACAAAAAACACATTCCAATCGAGCGGCGTGTGACTCAATTTATCTTTTTCTTATCCAGTTTATCATTTTGTTGAAAATGCTCATAAACGTAGGAGTACATCGACATCTTCCAATCGACAGTATCCCGCCTACCTCGCGCGATCCTGAACAAAAAAAGCGTTTCAACGAAGCGGGAACCCTCGTATTTTACTCATTTTAATCAACGAAACAACAGTAATTCTTGGGCACAATAATGTCACAGATTAGCTAATTGCACTCACAGGAAGGAACGGGTGCGTATGTAAAGTCATATAGATTTATGATACGAAATAGTTGTCTCCAATACTGAAATTGCCAATTCAACATCAATAGCACAGCATTGTCAACCGACATCGATATCAATGTTATCGACACAACACACGTATAGATGTTAAAACAAACGTATGTGACTGCAAAACAGAAAAATGAGATATCGTTAAAGAAACTATCAATACTGATAAAATAAGTGCTCCATACCCGTAGAACTAAAATATGGATAAAATACAAGAATCCGAGACTGATAGCAAATAGTATGGATATCAATAAAACACCAGTATTGATATCGAGAAACAAAATTGATCGAGACGTATACAACAAAACAATCGATTCCGTAAAAAGCAAAGTATGCCGATGCAGCAAGTGTCGACGTGATTACGAGGGAAGCACTCGAACGTAAGAGGGCAAAATGCTCGCGGGTCCCCGTGCACCCACGGCGGCGCGGTGGCGCAACGGTCGGCGCGGCGCGGCGCGGCGCGGCGCGGCGCTTTCTCTGTCCCGCTGTCGCAACGGCGCGGCGGGGACGTCGCGACGCTGTGGACGTGCGTCCGCGCACGCCCACTGGCACCCTCTCAGTGGCCAGCCCCGCCTCGTCCCTTCCCGCCCTGCCCAGCCCCACCCGGTCCATCCCCCGTCCTGCTCTACCCCGCCTCGCCTCACTCAGGCCCGCGTCGCCCTGCCCCGCCCTGCCTTGCCACGCGTCACCCAGCCCTGCCCCGAAATGTCCCTTCCCGCCCCGTCCCATCCCGTCCCTTCCCGCCCTGCCCTCCACCACCTCGCCTAGCTCTGCCCTGCCCCGCCTCTCCCAGCTCCGCCCACAATCGTCCTGCCCAGCCCTTCCTGCCAGCCCCCCCGCCCTGCCCGCCCCCGCCTAGCCCAGCCCTTCCCTACGCTCCCCCGCCACGTCGAGCTCAGAATCGTCCCTTCGCGCCCTTCCCTCCCCTGCGTCGCCCACAGCTCACAGCCCTTGCCCCGCTTCGCCCAGCCCTGTCTCGCCGTGCCCCGCCCTGCCCAGCCTCGGCCCAATCATTCTAACCCCGCCGTGGCTGCCCCGCCGTACCCCACCCGCCTCGCCCCGCCCCGCGCCGAATCGTCCTTCCCCGTTCGCCCTGTCCCGCTCTGCCCGACGCTACAAGCGAGATGTGTCCAGATACCATCACCACAAGGAAAGACAATGCGGACTTTCCCCACAAGCGCCACTGCACTTCAAAAGACTTTGAGTGTTCAATTTCATCTTGACTTTCGTCAGAATTGCTCATTCGCGAGGAATGCCAGAATGTCACGTACGAAAAATTCTACTGCGCACGACCTCACACAGTTGCGATAAACAATGCCGCAACACAACTGAAAACGTGATCGAAATAGGTGGGCCGAGGGTCTCACGTTCGCAAACAGTTTGAGTGCACAAACAATTTCCTTGGAACATCCGTCCAGCCGGTTTGCGCGATTAATGAACGGCGCTTGTAACGAACGTTCAACATCTGCGAACTTAATTCATGCAAACGATAATGTGTTCGGCGGTGCGCCATTCGTAGTACTTCTCTCAGTTAAACCATTATAACTATTGGTCCTTGGTAGCGACATCACCAAGGCAAGCGACATCTTCGCAAACTCTGATCAAAGTATCTTGGGTTCGAATCCCACTTCGGACATCGACGTTTGCTTACGTGCTATGCCACTATGAAATTAAATTTTGTTGCGTACGAATTTAATGTTTGAGTTTACCAAACCAGCTTTAAAACATCGATGTTTAAAAACATCGATGTTGTTGGTCGATGTTTTATTAACAACTTCTTGTTCTTCTTTTGCCTTTTCCCGTTCCTACGGGGTCGGCGCTAATGAGTGTGGGCTCATTTTATTAATTTTCGCACACTCCATTTTTACACGGATTTGGCGAATGTTTTGCGGCCGGATGCCCTTCCTTACAACCAACCACAAGGGACGCCACCCACAAGCACGTTACACATAGACAACACACACACACACACACACACACACACACACATACACACATACACACACACACACACATACACACACACACATACACACACACACAAAACCATGTCCGAGACGGGATTCGAACCCACGATCATTCGGTACAAGATCGCCACGGCACTACTGCTTTAGCGATCTCGGCCACCGGATCGGCCGATGTTTTCTTAACAACGATGTTTTGATGCTGAACATCGATGTTTCGTTTTTGATGTCGCGTCACTAGTCGGAAGGCCTACCACGCGGTCTCGCCGCTGCTCCCCGTGAACCGCCAGGTGGTCGCCCGGGCAAAGCGCCGTCCTCCGCCGCCCGTCCGCCACCCCCACCCCTCCACCCCCACGCCGATCGCACGTCCAACACTCGCCTCGCCTTTGATCTTCTCCGGCGATTGGAAACGCGAGAACGCGAACAGTGCTTTCCCCCCCCTTTTCCATCCAGGTGTGCAATGGAAACGCTGCTGAAAATGTCTTGCGATGCGAGTGCGAGATAGCCTGTCGAGTGTGCTTTGGAGACGATGGCAATCGCAAACGTCAGCAATTCATTCGAGAGTAATAACTTACTTTCGCATGGGTTATTATTATAATTATAATAATATTGCAAATTGATGTAGGTTCTTCATGTTGGTCCAGGTATATGATTGGATGGCGTAGATGGTACGATTTAATATGTATTGACCATAAAGGATCAATCTCTGTTGATTCCACGAATTAAAAATTTTGCATTAAATACATTTATTGTTAGCTGAACGTTTCGCAACTCAGTAATTATAATAAAAAATAAGTATTATTATTAGGGCGCGGAAGTTTGGCGAAATGCATTGATTTATTGTTGCGATTTCATGACTTTTAACAATAGGAATCACTTAATTGTACTTCTCGGGTTGTTTTAATAATTTTCATTGTACCTTTCTTGACAATTTTAGCTTCTGAAATATATTTTGGGTACTTTGCATAATGTTTGCGTTTTTTCGTCATTATTTTCCTTGTTTTCTGGTGGCACCGATCTCGATCAAGGTGGGAATATACCAGCAAGCCTCGTACAACACGATGGCACGGTCGTGTTTTGTCTTTCTGCGGAAGGGGGGGGGGGGCTTCAGGACCAGGTAGTGCTGAAAACTCTAAACGAGGAAGGAAGATAATGCCGGTCGAGATTTTAAAATATTTTTATTGCTGCAGTCAGGTTTTATTCACTCATGAGGAAACCTTTTTGAGCCACGTTTGAGTATGAGAGTTTGAGAAGCCACGTTGGAGTATGAGCTCCGATCCCTTTCCAGGACAGAGCTCTCTGTATATGACGACAACTTTTCGAAGTCGCCGATTACACAAGTGCGAAAAGCGAAAACTCATTCAGTTTTCATTGATGCCACTGTGAGATGCAAAAATATTTCGTATACAGAGCGTCGCGAGTGAAACAAATTCGTAGGCATCATACCGGGTGCAGTGCAATAAAGATAATCAAAGACATAATTTTTTTCCTTCCATATACTGCTAATGTAAATTTTAGAATAGAACTGTGAATCATTTGAATTATTAATTCTTACAATCTTTCCTTATAAATGGTAATTTTTCATTGTTTACATGTCTTTTTGCACCACTATTGTTGTCAGAATAAATGCGTTTTGGCATGCCTATTTCAGTGTAAGATAAATGCCTGAACCTCCACGCTCTAGGAATTGTTAATATAACTGGTGAAAAAAGGGAGTTCTTAACTGAATTAGGTCAAGCCACAGAGAGGAAGCAAAGACAAACATTTTTCAAATGATTTTGTCATAGACACTTGTACGCGTTGCGAACATACTCGTATTTTCGGAAACTTACGGTATATTGGCACGGAAACTTACAGGTATATTAACTTGCGACGATTAACAATATCCAAGACGGCACTCATGTTGATTCACATCACATCCCAGTTTCATTTCTGATGCGTGTTTATTTTTATATCTGTATATCATGATTATGGAATAAAATTCACTCCGAGAACTAATTTTCAACAAAATATTGAAGACTCCCTGTTTTTGCTTCGAGAGGTCTATGTGCGCCTCATGTTCCCCATTCACTCCGTTATAATTGTTAATAAAAAGTTGTACAAGCACTTCTCACTTCCTCGTGGCGGGACGCATAGCACAAGGTCTTTGTCGCTAATGAGGTCAATTCACCGCTTCCTGCACGGCTCCTAGCACGTACGAGCGGAGAACGCAACGCTACGGGCCAATGAGAGGAATGCACTGCTTTCAGAATTGCGTTGACGAAGCCGGTATTCGTGAAGCACTTCCAAAGAAGCTCCAGCAGCAGGGCCTATCCCATCGCGCGGAAACAATATTCAGCATAAATGAAGTCTTCGGCTTCCGATGGCCTGAGATTGAGATCTCGGCTGTCCAGCCCCGATGAAGACCGCGAAAAAGATGGTCGAAACGTCGGCTACACAGCCTAGTACGCGGGTCACCCGGACAGCCGAGATCTCAATATTTCAGCATATTAGCATAAAATAATCAACGATTAGGCTGAGTAATAGAAGTAAGCCCTTATTTAACTTTCGTAACTCTCGTTTCCTATTACCTAATAACTCGGACAGGTCTTTCACAATGTGTTTTCTCTCGACCATGAATTAAGAAAAGGGTTAAGTATAAAGTTGTTTATTCTGAGACGCGTCTTTTAGGCTGGAGATTCTTTGAGGTGCCATAAACATACAAAATGAGGTGTATTCCTTTCCGAAAGAAGGCGTGTAAATGAAGAATTTTAGACGTTCACATGTATTGTTATATATTTACATTGTTTTCTCGCCTTTTCTTTGCAAATCGTGTCATCCTCGGTCTTTTTCAATTAAAAATATGCAAACTCAATTGAGCCTGGAATTCCTTGCTGCAAACAATTAAACTATTAGCTCGGCAATCTGACAATCGTTTCTCTCAATAACCTCGAACCGCCAACAGGTTCCAAAGCCCACTTTTCAATTGGGTGGATCGCGTTGCACTCGTATGATTAATGAGATGATATAGAGAGCATTTACAGGATTTGAGCGCACACGTAGGTTTCACTATCAATATCTCATAAATCTAGCAGAGTTGATGCATTTTATAGCTCATTGAATATGTTCATTTGAATAAAACGGAAATTACTTTTATTTATTCTCTATCGAACCATGCTAAACTACGAATAAATCAAAGACGAGAGGTAAATAAATATACTCGAATTATCGTTGATACCATAGGAAGAGTAGGTAATGACGTTCATTTACAGGTGGGTCGGTATTTCCTTTCGTCATTTGCCCAACAAATGAAGGTTTTATCAGAAAACATTGATGATACTCTGAAAAATGTAAATATGTAAAAATGTAATGATGTAACTCTGTAAAAACAGATGATACTCTCAAGAATAATTCTTAATAAAAAATTTAAAAAACGATATTTACACTAACCTTTGTCAAAGGTAAAGTCTTTTATTTATTTATTTATTTATTTATTTATTTATTTTTGAGTATGTGTTTGTACGGGAAGGTAAATTTTTATGTTAGAATGGGGAAGTAAATTTGCAACGCCAAAATGTCTTACGTTTGCCTGGATTCTTTTTCCATTGCAGGCGAGATTGGAGCACCTTAGGTGAGAGACTACAACGACCTATCCACGCCAAATCAACATCCTATAGTGCGATTTTTCTAACTCTGCCCCTCAAGCCCTTACGGCCACGATGGAATATCACACGGCATTTCGCGTCATTCTCCGTTATCCTGCTAGAAGTCGCATGATCACAAGCACTGCTTGATACGGTCGCGATCATGCGATATCTGGTGGCACGACTGAGAACGTCGCGAAATACCGTGGCATATTCCATCGTGAAGGCGGTTCCTGAAGGGTAAAGCTAGCAAAAGCGCAGTACAGCACAGAGTCTAAATGCAACGGGAGAAAAATGCAGCGCCAGAGACATTTTCGGTCTGCTAATGCCACGAGTTATTATTTCAATTCACTCATGCGTGAAATTATTCTTTTACACGACTCAAAGTACGATGTACTTCATTTGTTTCAAACGCAGTTTTGTTCACGTCCGCATGGAGACAGATTCACCAGAGGGCGAGCTAGTCGTGCGCGGGGCATGATAGAATTTCGTTAGTCTGTGAACAGTAGACGGCGCTGTTACGATCACCATGAAACGAAACATGCAGTACATTCTGCGACAGCTGACATCAGACTACGCTAGTAATATGCAACAGTTTAAAAAAGAGGAATGTGAACCTCTCTGTCCGCGGGGTATTGAGAACTGCCGCAAAACGCCAAATAGCGGTTTCATATCGCTCATAAAATGCAACTGGTACATTTCTATTAGCAAAACATTTCTGAAATATTCAAAGAGAAAAATAATTTTGCGTGAAAATTATGGTTTAGGAATATTTTAAGTCGCAGTAGTAGTTTTAAAACACTTAAGTGTCACAAATTCTCATATTTTGGTTACCAAACTGCGTAAGACGAAACTATACTTGAAATTTGTAGTAAAAGACATTGAAAAGTTTAAGTATACAGCGGAAATTCTGAAAACACGTCAAATGAGTGAAATATGTCACTTTTGTACTAATTTACAATTGCAACGAAACATATCTGCGTTCAACGGGCAGCATTCAATCGCTTTGTTAACGGGTAATACGTGGATATACAAAGAAAAAAAGAGCTTAAGTAAACAAGTTAAATGCCTTAATGAAAGATCATATGCGAACATTTCCAAGTAGGCGCCCAGTACAACAGCACCGCATTATGTACACAGGGCAAGTTATATAGATTACCAAGGCACACTTACAAGTATAGATTTTATTCGTGTTGCATAAGCCTTGCGGTTTTGGACACCATTACGAAAACTACGAAACTGTTCTCTCCCAAGGCTAGTCTGAGCGTCAGGGACACTAACTGTAAGCTCAATTCCACACTTTCAAAGGCTACGTATTTCACGATGCTTTTGAATTAAGTACGAAATGGCTCGTGTAAAATTTACGTCTCTTTTCCGAAAATTCACCAGCACTTTTGGACTGACTTAAAACACAAAATGGCTTTAGAAATCCGAGAATATTTCGAGAGTATTCTGGTAATTAGTACATATTTTCAAAATTTCTCAAAAAATTAGGATTGTAGTTCCTTCGACACTTCCACCAGAAAAAGCTGAATAGCGATGATAAAAACTGGATACAGAAAATAGTTACATGATTGACATATTATGCAACGGAAATTCAATGAACTGCAAACCTCCCACGAAACAATCTTGTCAGTTCGCTCGTTGTAACATTCCTTGCCTCCGAGCAAAACCCCACCGGTTCACACCAGCTCACTCCAACGCCAAGCTCGGGCTTTGCGGAGCACCGACGCTTGCACATCACGGCCAATCGTCATCGGCGGTGGCGGCAGCGGGTGGCAGCACTGCGAGGGCAGTTGCGCGCCGCGGCCGCTAGAGCGCTCTGACGTCGCGCGGCGGCGGCGGCGGCGGATGCTGGGTGCTCCACACGTGCGGCGTATCCAAGGACCCCGCCGCCGCCGCTGCCGCCGGTGACTCACCGCGCTAGACAAGGCGGCGGCGCGGCGCGGCACACGGAAGCTACGTGTTTTCGAGGGCTCGGTGTTAGTGTGGAACGAATCAAACGACAAAATTTGACATTAGGGAGTTTTTGCCATTTCAAACGGTAAGCACTAACGATCTTCTGCTCATGCGCAGGTTCAAGTTTCGCATCACTTTACTGCATCAGCGCATGTTTTGCATTGGAAAGAATAAACATAATCGGGAAGCAGAATTTTAGTTTCCTTTCTCGTTGAACTTTTAAAACTCAATTACTTAAGATGCTCAATTTCTTATTTACTTTCATTTATTACTCTTTCATAATTATATTTTATCATGAAGTAAACAGAAAATAGAGGAGGTAATATGGAGACGCAGGTAGGGATAGCATTCACACGTAATATAGTTTGTTCCATAATTGCATTGAGTTCAGAAAGATCTCGATCATATGAGCAAATAAAAATAAATTCTCTGCTACAGTTGTTTCAGTATTGTTATAAGATATGGTCATTCTTTAAGGCGACATTTAAATCTGTGCGAATTCTTCAATCAGAACGAACATTAGACTCTAAAATTCCATTGTTACTTATTTGTTTCAATAGCAAATAATGTCGTTTATTATGACAAAAAGAACGAAAATATCTTCTTTCCTTAGAGGCAATGTAATGTTAAAAAAAAGTAAATTAGTAGTAATACGATCTGCCAATTCCCCTTCCTATCACGAACCCACTACCGCTACGCACAACGACCCCGGGATTTCCAGCGCCGCTACGAGAAGTCGAGATCAAGGTCGCGACCTCGTAGGTCACATCTGAAACAACAATCCGCAAATTCTCGTTGCCACAATCTTTGCTTTTTAAAACGTGTCACTAGCAACCGATTAACTGCCACTAATCACAGTCACAAGTACCTACACATCTAATGCAGTAATTAACGAACGGGATAATTATTTGTTTAATTTCTCTACCAATTATTTATGAGCATTTATGTACTTGAGAAAGACCAATTGAAAATGAAAGCTTTTGGTGAAAGGACATAATTTTAAATCGTTGTCTCCAAGACATTTTCTTGCTTCAACAAAAGAAGGTGAACGAGGTAATGAAAACATTTAACATGTGCAATGTTGGGAATTCGGAAGTGTTTTTCAGAAGTGAAATTCAGTATGGTGTTTTTTTCTGTTATTTTTTCTTTTTCTTTTTTAAACTTTTTTAAATTCCAACATTATAAAGGGCCTTTTTCGTCATACGAAATCGTTCATTAAAGAATATCGTACATCACAGATTATGACTATTTGCCGTTTACGGCATGAATAATTGCGTCATCACACATTCAGCCAATCCCAGTGAGAGAATCCTAAGGAGGTAAGAGTGAACGATAGTGACAAAACAAATAGTGCAGTACGCAACGAATTTGCCCTGTTGAACATTGAAGCAGCTAGTGGTTCCCCAAGAAGCAACATAAAAGCGAGTGCAGGAAATATCTTCCGCACGGCCAGTGATGTGCGTCTACGCATAAAGAAACTTAGTCTATGTCCACACATATTTTGTTTCACTTACTGAATCGAAAATAAAATGTTAATATTACATTTCAAAATGCTTCTACTATTACTACTTATGATAAAGCTTTTCGGGTTCAAGTGAAAAAATAAAGTTATATACAGTGCTTGATTTATAAAATATTAGGCCCCAGAACGCGCCCCCAAATTAGATATTAATTTAAAAGAAATAATTATATATTTACAATATAATTTAATAATTATTTTGGCGGTACAGGAACGCCGTTCTGTCACATTTCGCCAGAAATCAAGCGCTGGTTATACAGACTACATTATCTACGTAGTCTACACTAAAAAGAGTCACATAGACTACACGCCGATTACGTGTAGAACACACGCGTAGACGTAAAATGAAATAGTGCACGGCACAACCGTACTTGTGGCGCCCGTGCTCGCGGGGCGACCGGCCCAGCGCAGCGCCGGGCAGCCACCGGGCGGCGTGGCGCGGGGGGGGGGGGGGGGAGTGGATGGGGGACGGCCACAGCAGCGCGGTGGCACGCGCGCGCCCCGACGACTTTTGACCGTCACGTGACCGGCGCGCGCGGATCCTCTCGGCTCGCCGCCGCCGCGGCGGCGGTGGCGGCGGCGGATCGATAGACGGGCCAGGGGGAGGGGGCGTTGCGCGGACGCCTTTCGCAGGCCGGCTGAACCGCTGCGCGCAGCCAGCACGCCCGCTCGCTCGCCCGCCCTCCCGCCCGCGCTTCACACCTGCCCGCGATCTCGGTTGGCGCCCTCGCTTTATTTCCGGAACTGGCAGTTCGCAAAGCCACGCTTCGGCGTACTCGCACGAACCAAATGACGACGCGTTTTGGAAGTGAGTACGCAAAACTCACTTTGGTTCATTACATTGTACGAATCCACGTAAACTTACAAATATAGTACCCTCTTGGGATCGTACTAAAGATGCGAGGCGCCAGCCATGTTGATTCGTGACACCCCATTGTTTTGTTTACTTTTTGCTCAACTCAATTGTTGCATATGGCCATGACTTCTTTGCCGTACACGTACTGCAAAGTAGCATTTTCCCATCGATAAACAGTAAATATCAGTATTTGTTCACACACACGAGTGATGAAAAATAAATATAAACGACTATATTAAAGACTGATCAAACAAGAGTGCATGATAAATATTACGAGAGGATAATTCCTGATATAATATCTCATTACATCAGGATGATCCTAGGCATTCCGAATGCCTCAAAAAATGTTTTCTGATTTATGTTTTTTCAAGATTTTAGTTCAGACGATCCGTACCTTTTTTATACGTCCTCCCCTCTATGATTTGAGTGCTGGGGGCGTCTATTCTTACATTATAGATACAAACAATGGAGTAAACATTTTCGAAAAAAAACGGTCACTGGCATATGATAAATTGATTTTTCTAATCGTACTAAACTTGCGGCCGCGTTTTATTTAAATACAGAAATGTCGAATATTTTCGAACCTCTGCCACGTATCATTGCTGTTTGCGTCTTTACGAAATCTCGAAATGAGTCAAGAACTGCCTCATCCCTACAAAAGCATTGGCTCACGGGAGCCGCAAGTTCCAGGGTGGTGCTATCAAGAGGCGAAGGCTGCCAACAATTTGAGTCGATGCAGACATCGCTGATGCGATTACAGCGCCACCAACGCGGGGCAGCGACGAGGGAGCAATGCCGGCTGAGAGAAAGAGAAGAGAGAGAAAGAGAGAGAGAAAGAGAGCGATAGAAAGAGAAAAATAGACAGAGAAAAGAGAGAGAGAGAGACGCACACACACACACACCAGTAACCACGTTTTTTGGACATCAATTTTTCAACGCGTTAACTTTTTATACACTGGGATTTCAATCATACGAACTTTCATCATTCGAATATTACTACATACCTCAAATTTCGTTCGTATGCGCTTTAAATTTCGAATATATCAGGAGCTTGATCTCCATACATCGAAATTCTCCATTGTGTGCACTTGTCAGACGACACATTCCAAAGTGACACTTTATTGAAGATCCACAATATACCGACACTTGTTTTTCTTCAAAACTAATTTACGATTATAACTACCGTCACCAAATGTACGTATTGTTTCAGAATTTTTAATAAAAAACTTTTCATGATAAAAACGATTGCAATATCGCACTCTGCGTTTCAGGGAAAACGATGCAACATTTCCTCGTGAATCTGCAGGAAGAAAAAAAAAACGCCAGCTAACAACTTAGAATAATGGAAGATGCAATTACAACAGAATTGTGCAAACAACACGGGTCTATCATTATATTCGGTTTCTCTCACGTTTTTCCTCCCCCAAGATCACAATGTTCAATAATTGTTTCTTTTGCGTTTTCCTACTTAACACAGCCGTCACGGTTTTGTCAGTACAGTGACAAGGGAGTTTCTGTGTGGCAATCCACACACTTCTCATGATCACCTCTTTTGCCTTTCGGACAGCGGAAGGCTTCTGTAAACCACCAGCATTGGCACCTGCCAGGGACAGAGGTCATTCAGAAGGCGACATATCTCTCGCCGATGCTCAGTTTATGCTAATCAACACAAGTTACATAAAATATACTATTTGGGATTTTGCACTATTTAAATCTACGCTTTAAAAGTGAAAGAGCTTCATAATATGACACTCAACTTGAAACGTTCCCGGCAATGCATGCTATGGGTTGGGGTAATACGTAAATGCAAGGTGCAAAAAGGTTTCATTTTGAACATTATGGTATAATAAATATAACTCTTGGCCCGGAAAAGACTTGAAAAACGGCCTGTCAGGGCCTAGAACACAGAGTGTGCGAGTTACGTTCGGTTGGTAACGGTTGTTGCAGAGTTACGCTGTAACATAAAGATAGGGGGCTGCGTTACAAAGGGGAGAGGGGGTATTGAAAATATTCGAAATTTGCGTCACGTCATTTACGGACGGCCCCAAACGAATGCACACCCCTCGATCGGCCACTGCTTATGGGGGCGTATAGGGACGGGACATGACAAGTGCAGCGGGTTTGGGACCAACGGGGTTCGTTCGGAAAAACGGCGGTGGGCGGGGTGGGGTCCAGTGCGAGGCCTACACTGCGATTTTTCTAAATTTGCCCGTCTTCAGAATGGAATATGTCACGGTATTTCGCTCTTTCTCAGTCGTGCCGTCAGATATCGCATGATACCGAACGATCCCGACCGTATCAAGCTGTGCTTGCGATCATGCGACATCCAACGGCACGAGCGAGAAAGACGCGAAATGCCGTGTGATATTCCATCGTGGCCGTAGGGCAGTGTTGTAAAGGTCGATGCCACGAGGGGGAGTCCGTCGCACAAGGGCCATAACGAAATCGCCCCTCCACGCAGTTCATCACCCCGCCACCAGACAACGCCATCCCTATTGTAAAACGACGGGATTACTAATAGTTCCCTTTCCTGACGCTAGTGGCGCAGAGAAGCTCAAGGCATGCTAGGCTGCCACGATGCCTGCTACAGCCACCAGTAGCAGACCTTGACACCATTGCCATAGAGGCTTGAGAAAAACCCAAGTGTAGAGTCTGGTTTTTGTAACTTTGCCTCTCAAGGCACGTCTTCACGATGGAATATGACCCGGTATTTCGCGTCTTTCTCAATCGTGCCGTCAGATATCGCATGATACCGAACAATCCGTATCAAGCTGTGCTTGCGATCATGAGACATCTAGCGGCACGATCGAGAAAGACGCGAAATGTCGCGTGATATTCCATCAATATCATAGGGGTTTGAGAGGCACGTTAGAAAAACCGCACTATACTACAATTTCTGTAACTTTGTCCCTCAAGGCAACTCAAGTCCCATCTTCGCGATGGAATAAGTCACGGCATTTCGAATCTTTCTCAGTCGTTCCACTAGATTTCGCACGATGGCGACCGTATAAAGCAATACTTGTGATCACGCGACTTCTACCGGCAAGACGGAGAAAGACGCGAAATGCGGTGACATATTCCATCGCGAACATGGGATTTGAGTTGCCTTGAGGGACAAAGTTAGAGAAATCGCAGTATATAAAGAGGCAAAGTGTGGAGTGCAAGGTGTGTGGGGGTGGGGAGAAACGGCTGGGCGTCCCGGAGGCGACGCGAAGGGGAGGGGGCGGGGTTTTTCGGGACCCGTTGTTTACTCACCGGCTCTGATTGTCTTTTAACAAGGTAATGGAGGGCGAGTGACAATGTGTAAACACCGCCGCCCCGGGCGAGCGATGCATAAATAAAGGCGGCGCGAGGTGAGTTTGATGAGGTCCGCGCGCAAGACCCGCAGCCGATCATCGGCGCCGCCGCAATCTGCGGCGAGTAATCTGCTTTTAATGGCGCCCGCCCCCGCCCCCGCAAAAACCCGACTCTCCGCCGACACCTCCTCCCCACCAACGCAGAGTCCGGATCGCACACGACCACACGTCGCCGGCGCACAAGGGAAGTGCACGTCTCAAAATCCCTCGATTGGCAGCGGAACTGTTCCATGCCAAGCGGAGTCATCATTTGGCGGTCAAATACAAATCTGTGGTCACAGAGTAAAAGGTCTTAAGTCAAAAATCTTAGTTTGGAGAAAAAAAAGTGCTAGATTATTTAGCCAACGCTTTTTCCTACGCTCAACGCTATTTCCCAACACTTTTTTCTCGTTAAGGAGGCAACATTTCAAATCGGTCGTTTTACTCAAATAAAATAGATACTTAACTGGTAGTTTTAGTAATTAACTCAATTTCGCCAAAAATTGACTTAAGAACTTTTAGCCGGTGGCCACAGAAATGTTTTACTACGGGGGAATGATGCTAGTATTTTCGCTAGAATTGTCCTCCAGGAAGCGGCTGTATTCTACGCAGCTATCGCGTGGGATGGTGTGATTTTTCCTGCCCCCCAAGGCCCGTCTTCACGATGGAATATGTCACGGCAAATCGCATCTTTCTCGGTCGTGCCGCTAGATGTCGCATGTTCAAGCATTGCTTGATACAGTCGCGATCATGCAACATTTAGCGGCACGACGGAGAAAGACGCGAAATGCCGTGGCATATTCCGTCGTGAAGACGGGCTTTGAGAAGCAGCTTTATAAAAATCGCACCGTAGCTACGCTGCGATTTTAACACTACGCGTAGTGACGATAAAATCGACCACCGTCTCGACTGGGAGCTTCGCTGCGCTGGCCACAGCAGCTTCGGTCGCCGCGTTCCAGAGGCCCGTTCGAACCGTAAGGAAGCGAGTCGCCGTCGGCGCGCCCTGGCACAAGATCCAGAAAAGCTGGCCAAAATATGAAAATGTTATCCAAATTTAATGAAACTTTTAATGCAACGGGTTTAGGGCACGTTCATTAAGATAACAATGTCAAAATTGTAGCAAAACACAACGTAGCAGACACAATATGGTGGAATAAAAATCAAAAATCTTCTAACAATGTTTCAATCATTAGAATTGTAAGGCTGTACGAAGTGCAGGATAGCAGCTAATACCAGCTTATTTTTTGACATTTCAGTAGCTACATAGTACAGAATTACGTTTTTACAAATTTCGTTGTGGAATTGTGTAGCTTATAACTGTTTTCCACTAAAAAAACAAACAAATTAATTGCATATTTTTGCTTCAACATTAATGATTAATTAGGTAATTTAACGATTTTCGTCCACACGCATTCAAAGTAACGTCTGATTTACGATTTTTGTGTCTTGTACAAGCCGCTTGCTCGACGGCCACGTTTCCAATGATGCAGAGCGTCAGTGACGCCTCAGACCGTTTCTAAGCTTGGAATTAGACACTCTGTGAAGCAGTCTACCCACCTGCTTAGAGGCCGTCCATGAATTACGAAACGCAAATTTCGAGTATTGTCAATTTCCCCTCTCTCCCTTGTCACGCACATCCCTATTTCTACGTAACGCAGCGGAACGCTGCCTCAGACCCCCCTGCCTCCCCCCTGCATTACGTAATTTACGGATAACCCCTTACTTAAAATTCCCAACATAAAAACTTTTCTTCCCCGGACTTTTGGCCCATCTTTTCGGGATGTTGCCCCATCGTGCGGCGTTGGGGCGCACCGCGGTAGAAGCAACACGTGGCCGCCGCCGCCGCCCCTCGCGCCATCAGCGTTCGCAGAAGCTCCAATTTCGGGAAGATCCGCGTCGCGGAGCGCCCGGCGTAGATAGCATCGCAGCCCAGGGGGGCGGTCACGGTGGCAGATTGCGCGGTGGGGGGGGAGACAGGGGAGGGGGCGCGTGTGCACGGGAGACCCCGGGGGTGGTTGGACGCTGGGGAAGTTGAGACGTGTGAACGAGCAGGTGTTTTGTCGGATGGTGAGGCTGGAAGGTTGGAAGGTCGGGTGGATGGACGATGGGGAGTTGGAATTTGGAGGGGCCGAAGAGGTTATCGGGCGGATGGTTAGACTGGTGGTTGGACGTGGTCGATCAGGTGGTGCGGAGGATGGTTGGGCGACGAACTGGACGGCTGAGAGGGTGGTTGAGACGTCGGCCGGGTGGTCGGCGGGCAGTTGGAATTTTGAGGGGTCGAAGAGTTTATCTGGCGGATGGTTGGACTGGTGGTTGGACGTGGTCGATTAGGTGGTGCGGAGGGTGGTTGGGCGACGAACTGGACGGCTGAGAGGGTGGTTAAGAGGTCGGCCGGGTGGTCGGTGGGCAGCTGGAAATTTGACGGGACGAAGAGGTTATCGGGCGGATGGTTGGACTGGTGGTTGGACGTGGTCGATTAGGTGGTCCGGAGGGTGGTTGGGCTGAGAGGGTGTTCGGGTGGTCGGACGGGTGGTTGGGTAGAGGGGTCGGTGGATGGAGGAAGCGCCGAGGGCTGGCAAGGATGCGGATAAGGTTGCGCGGGCGCGGGCGTGGAATTGGGGGGATTACGGGGAGGGCGCTCTCGGCGCTGCACGAGTGGAATGGCGGCGGCGGAAACAAAGCGCTTCTGCCACTACAACTTAACATATTGCTTCTGGACGGCAATTTCGGGCTCGAAGAGCCTCCGTAATATCAGATTGGAAGCAAATACCAACACGATTTCCTATTTACTACATCAAACACTCTCACAAAAAAATAATCAGCTTTACGAGATGCATTTCTTCATCTACAAGAAAACACTTAAAACGTCTACATTGAAGGCAAACGGTTACTTTGTGGGAAAAGAACCTGCAGCAGTATTTATATATGTTTATCATTAATGCGATCTGAACTAAAATAACAAATGCGTGTGTATTTCACATGTATTTAGAATTCAATTTTTAACGTGCAATTTAGTGTAATCCATAGGACCAAAGTGGCGCACAAAATATGACTCAAAATCCGGACACCCTCATTCAAAATGCTCTTCTAGGCAACTATGCCGAACATTCCAGTGATATAAAGCGAAGGCCAAATGAGAACTTCTCCTGTGCGGATGCCTTCTCGCAAGTAGCAAACTCGCATGCTTGTGGAGACCAGCATGGACGTCAATTACCCCCAGCGGGTGATGACTTTATCCGTTGTTTTATATCAGGGGTATCCAACCGGCGGCCCGTACTGCCATTTATTGTGGCCCGCGAAAGGTTATTAGTCAAAACTGAAAGTCCTTTGCATCCTCCTTGGCCGAAAAGCGCCCACTGCACGCGCCCTGCAGGGGTCAAATCCCTTTTAATATAAGAATACAAGTTGTAGTTTAGTTTAGATTTAATATTCAGAAATTCAAAACTATGTAGTAAATTCAAAAGATATAGTAAATTCAGAAATTCAAAATTAACCTCTGCTTTATGCATGGTATGGCCTGATATCACGCACGCTTCCACCCTTTCAGAGCAGTCGGGCAAACTGCCCAGATGAAGAATATGAGAAAGTCAGATGTGGATCGCCCTAGTAACGTAAATATTGCTCGCAATCATACTAAAGGTTTTAGTTGCGGCCCTTGACGTCTTGGAAGTTGGACACCCCTGTTGTATAGAATCGCGAGTTCACGCACACGCCTCGAGGCTTCTGTTGCGTCCGTGGTGCTCGCCCAGTGCGTTCCATGGGCCCTCGTGCGGCGATAACTGCCACAAAACAGAAGTGCGTCGCGCCGATACAAGCGCTGTGCGGCCTGATAGTCGTGGGGACGCGCGATTGCCCAACGCCCCACGTCACTCGGCCTCGTGTGGCGCCGAGCGCGGCGGCTCCAGCCAGCGGCAGCGGAGCCCGCGACGGTTGGTTAAAACCGCAACCAACGAAAGCTTCGACGCCCCCTACATTCGGCTTCCAATCGCGGAATATTAATATTGTAAAACCTCAACACGAATTCCAAGGGACCGAAATAATCGGGGTTCGTGTTATACAAATTCCGTGTTATCCGAGTATTATTGTAATTGTCCGTTTTACTGTAATCTCTTGCCGGGACCGAAGTTTTGTTCGTGTTGCGGCGAAATTCGTGTTAAGGGAGTTCATAATAACAAGGGTTTTTAGTATGTGATTTTTCTACTTCCATTTCTTCGTGCTGTCAACTGATGGCTGCAACCCCTTGCATAATGATACTCATTTCAATACAGATTTCATTATGATACAGTTTCTTCACCAATCACAGAGAAGTTTGCAAATCAAGTATTGCCATTTAATTGATCATTAAGAATCGTTCTACTGTGTGCATTAAAATTGCATTTAATATTATATTATCCTTGTCAGTTTTAATTTCTTTTATTATTAATCATTTTTTGCGTGGAATATTATTTTTTTTAAATGGATGGTAATTTCACTTTGATCCTATTTGATTCCCGCACTACTCCCTCGCAGACGGACGGGTAACCAAAGCCACCTGCGGGAGGTAGGGTAGGGTTAGGGAGCTGTCGTCCTCTATGTGGCTTTGGCGGAATCCTGCATGTCAACGGCCACAAAACGATTCAATGTAAATGTTTTAACTTATAAAAGTCGTGGAAAAAGAACCGTATGAAACTTGATGTAATGGGTATTAATACACTCGTGTGAAGATTACGATAATTGCTCGTGTCGTACTATCACACTCTTGTATTAATATCCATTATTACATCATCGTTTCATAATGTACTATTGTACGGGGAGGAGTGTTGAAATTAAAACTGTAAACCCCCCACTTTCTCTTATACAAATTTTAATTTGATTTGGTGTGACCATTGCAATCCATGATGCAACGAACTATCGTGGCAGGGCCGGAGGGAGAAGGTAGAGACGCGGTCAGAGATCCTGTCATCAATAGAAATTCATTCTCCCTTTATCTCATTCACATTTACTTGCATCTCCCTCTCATTCACATTTACTTGCACATTTTGCACGTCTCTGAACAGGTGAGGTAACATCGGGAACCGCCGGACCAGCAAAAACGTTATAGAATTTTGAACAAGTGCTCATCCTGTAGATTACGATGTGAGAAACGTTTCTTTAAGACCTTTCGCCTCAAAATTTTAGTTTTTAAGACCCTAGACCCACCGTTTAGGAGTTATTTAACGATATATATTCAATATCCTGCCGAATGTGTTGCGGGTTGCATTTACGTGAATATTCTGTTTTGTTCTACAGCGCCATACAATGGAGTTACAACAGAATTAACAGCAAATAAACCTTCTGAGTGAAAAAACAGGTAGAAGTGCCTCCTTTCATGGAGATCGGTCATATGGTGTCGGCGTTTACCTCTTATATACCAACATCCATTTTTAAATATTCCTTAAGCTATATTTGCAAGATTCCCGGTCTGGCTAAATGCCTTCAACAGCTCGCCTCGTCGCAGCCGCCAACGCACTCCGGTATCATGTACAAGGAGCAGTCACTTACGAAATAGAGACCGATCAGCCCCCAGTCTCCCGCCTAAGAAACAGACTCGCATTCCACATTTTCATTCAATATCTCTCTGACATTAGGTAAGAAAAGCACATTTCTAGTAATTACCTGTCCCTCCCATCGTATTTCCTCTTTAATCCTGTCATTGCTCTAACAATTCCCTCGCAATAACCCTGGTTGAAGGTATAACACATGAAATCACAATCAGGGAGGTAACAAGACGTTACCCCCTTCACACTTTTCTGATACAAAGTTGCTCGGCCAATCAACTGAAGAGCCTCACGGGTGAACGTTGTACTGTCTGTAAATGTAAAATAAAATTAATACAAAAATGTTAAAAAACGCACTCCGACCTCGCGCCGCGCCACGTCGTCCCCCGCGCATTTGGCGTCGCATCGCAACGCATCGCGTCGCATCGCATCGCATCGCGTCGCATCGCATCGCACCGCATCGCGGCCCGGCACGTCGCGTCGCGTCGCATCGCATCGCGTCGCGTCGCGTCTCATCGCGTCGCGTCGCATCGCGTCGCGTCGCATCGCGTCGCGTCGCATCGCGTCGCGTCGCGTGGCGTCGCGTCGCATCGCGTCGCGTCGCATCGCGAGTAAAGCGAGCGGCCATTTCACCGGCGCCGCGCCGCTGCTCCTCTCACATTGCTGCGTCGGCGGCGGCGGCGGCGTCCGCGCGGGCAGGGGAGGGAAGGGAAGGGCAGGCGCAGATCGCGAGGCCAGATAGCGCGGGGAAATCGAATGCGCCGCCGCCGACGAACTCTTACGCGCTCGCGCTCGCCAACGCGCATGCGCGCTCTTGCGGCGCGGACCCCACCCCCGCCCCCTCCCCACCGCCTCTTTCTCCACAGAGCAGCCAGCGACACGCTCAAGCACCCGTACCCAGCGCGCGAGCAGTGGGGCTGGTCATCCAAGGAGGCGGCCAACACCAAACGAACTTTTTTTTTTCAATATTTAGGCAAAAATTGGATAATTAGTCAAAAACAATCATATATGAACAATATTAGACATAGAACAGTTGGCAAATGGTAAAATTAAGAAGACAGCAAAGAAGTTGCTAATATTCTTATTAACGCATTGAATTGAGTGCTCGCCTCCCGCTCTTGGTGACCTAATTGATAGCAAGCAAAACACGTTAAGACTGATCAAAGAAATAAAAAAAAATATGATCTTAACGTATTTGGGTGTAAATGACTTTATATGAATTTTGTTCACAGCTGATGTTACGTAAAACTTTTACGCGAAAAGTCGTGTTTCAAAACATGAAGAAATAAACATTTTTTTGTTGAAAATTTTGTACTTTGGTCGTCCTAAAAGAAATAAAAGATACATGAGCGTTAAATTATTAATATGTGAAAATCAGTTTGTTATGTAGTTTTGACTGTTCAAAAAGCATTGATTTAAGTAAATTCGAACAGAAGCTTTTGACGAAGCAGCAAAGCCCACAAAGCACTTCGTTATTCAATTTCATAAGTAAAGGTATCAATAGAAATAAAGTTTATACCAGGCAGTTGATGGTGTCTAATTATGAAATTATGAAGTGGCTCTATAGAGAACGCGTCGAAGTTAGTACGAATATAAAAGGCCAAAGAAGAATCCAGTAAAAATGTTTGTTTCTGCTGATTGATATAATTAATGTGCCCTTTCAAAAACAGCAGCAGTACACGAAACCTTAGAATATTGATTAGATTCGAATGAATTTTTGTTTTACCCCACCTCCAACTCACACTCCATCTCAGGTCCGCGGTCATTGGGACAAGAGCCGAACAACTCCGTAACAATTTATTGGACACATCTTTCGATGAGACGTAAAAATAACACGCATCGCCACTACGCACAAGCTAGTCGCCGCATGAGGCCCTTTTTGTAATCTACTAATAGTAATGATAGTGACGCTAACAAGTAGTATAGAGATACAAGTTGCAGCATCAGGCTGATACTGAATTGCACTGCACAAGATGGTTGTTAATCCCGAAGACATCGGACTTAAATGTACGAAAGAAACTATAATGCCGGTGGTGTTGCGAGAATAAGTTAGTGTCACTTTATTTTGTCCTTCAATTCAGTATTCAAGTAATCAGTGTTAAATTTATTATAATCACAATTAACATAATTTCAAGGAAGATAGCAAATTTTTTTGTGGGAAAATGACAGAAAAATATTCGAAGGACAGATAGGAAAAAATATCAAGTTTCAATCCTCTAATCTTTATATCATTAAAACTCTACTATAATTTATATCAACGTAAATTTGCAAACGTTGTATTTTTAAAAGAGAAAGAACAGAGTAATTTGAAAACGCTCTTCGGATTAGATGTCACTGATTGCATGAACATGAGCAATGGAGAGAAAGAGGGGGAAATTGTAGAAGAGATCCCAGTGT
Organism: Acheta domesticus; assembly: GCA_031308135.1. Lineage (NCBI taxonomy): Eukaryota > Metazoa > Arthropoda > Insecta > Orthoptera > Gryllidae > Acheta > Acheta domesticus. The sequence continues at coordinate 179,538,258 of JAHLJT010002406.1, forward strand.
ATTGGAATGCAATTAGATTGCAGAGAGTATTTTGAAAGACATCTCCTACTGGAACTCTTGATACAGTAGTGCTCAAAGAACCCGCATCACCCAAAGAAGATGGGCATTCTGAATTTTCCATATGTGCTCAAAAATTGATAATCACATATTTTCTGTAGATTACGTGATATTTGTGTTTCCTTCATATCTCACTCGATTTGTGCAATCAAGAGGTGCATTTTCAGGATTATATCGCAGATCACAACTGTGAGCGACGTGATGCGGTTTTTGTGAGCACTTGTGTATGTCCTTTGATCAGTGAATGGTTCGCAGGAGACCGAGCGTGTGCAGGCGCGCAGCCCGGGGCTCGCGGGCGGTGCAGGCGCGCTTCGTGGCCGGCCGCCGCCGGGGGGCGGGGCAGGGGCGGGGGCGGGGGCGGCGCGTGGCACTTCCGCGCCCCATGCGGCAACGTCCGCCGGCCGCCACTCCCCGCGCGCGCGCCGCCGCCCCCGCCGGCGCTGAAAAAGGGCCAAGGTATCGGGCGCGAGCTGGCAACAGCGCCGCGCTCGCCCCCGCCGCCGCCTGCCCGCCCGCCCGCCCGCGCGCCGGCCGGCCGGCCGCCCGGCCGACAGGCGCATCCTGGCCGCGCGCCAAGCGCGTCGCCACTGTTTCGGACGAATGCGAGCGGCGCGGGGCGGGGCGGCGGAGCTGTTGGCGCTCGGAAGGGTAGAGGTGGCGGTAGTCGCGATTGTGGTGACGATGCGAGTAGAGTACGGGCCGTGGTGGTGGTGGCGGCGGCGGGGCAGGGCCGTGGATGGGCTGGGGCTGGAGACGGTGGCAGAATCGTAACTGCGGTGCGGGGGCGGAGCACGGGGCGTGGGCGGGCTTTTCGGGGGCGCATCGGGGCGGAGCGAGGCGGGACAGGGGGCGGGGCGGGAGCCGGGTGGGGCAGGGGGCGGGGCGGGGCGGGGGACGGGCGGGGGGGACGGAGCGACGTGGGGTTAGGCGAGGCGGGGGCGGCGCGGGGCGGGCGGAACGGAGCAAGGCGGGGCTGGGCGGGGCCGGGCGGGAAAGGACGGAGCGGGGCGGGGCGGGACGGGACGGGACGGGACGGGACGGGACGGGGCGGGGCGGGGCGGGGCGGGACGGAGACGGGACGGGGCGGGGCGGGGCGGGGCGGGGCGGGGCGGCGGAGTCGCCCGCCGTCGCCCTCGCCGCCTCTAGCTCCTCCCGGGGCAAACAGGTTCTCTTTAGGCAGAAGAACCGCGGCGCGCGCCAGCTGTTTTCAGGAGCGCTATGGGCACGGCGGGCGGGCGGGCGGCCGGCTGGGCGGCAAATGCAGCGCTTTTTAGCCCAAACACGTCACGTGATAATGTAGTTCACTTTTTCTACAACCACACTGCACAGTACACTGAATTGTTTGTTTACACGTTGTATGCAATTGTGCTGCCTTCTTTATGTCTGGTATCGTTGGATGTATCAAACGCTTCCCGTTCGTCACATCAAACGGACATCACAAGTACACAATTTCACAAAAGCTGTTCAATGTTATTGTGTGATTTTTCTCACATCATCATGTCTAAACGCAAGTTATTATGTTGTCCTTGCTGCAGCATTTTACTACGTCTATTTCACAGTCGTGTTTTCCAATAATATGTGTAAACTTTAAGCCCATAATATTGTAACTGGGGAAAAGTATTCCACACTTGCACAACTGATTCGAAAAAAAAGTAATAAGACTTGTATTATCCCAATTCAATCTCTTTTCTACGAGAATTTAACGTTACTGCCCAGGAATACACAAAATCGAAAGCAGGGACCAAAAATATTACAACTTTAAATAGTGAAACCGAAACAGTTTCTTTCATTTTTCATCAAAATAACTCTTGATTTTTTATATGAATAATATTATGTTCATCGCAAACACAGATCATTTTCATCAACCACTTCCGACTTTTCATGCAACTCCACTTACTCCGATTATCGGAATTTTACTGTATTTTAATAGTACGTGGACTCGTGTGCACCTTCCGCACTTTTTATATCTTTGCTTTAACATAAATACCGGACCCAACTTCCAACAGCGTTCGAGAACTCCCTCCAAAGTAACAAGAGAACAGGGAAGCGCTAGGCATAGTTCACATCCTTTTCTAGTTTCACACGAAGGCAACGGGGATTGCAGCATAACATATATTGTAAAATTCGTAAATGATCCACAACCGTCATTTTCCCTCAGCGTACTATCTACAAAGAACCTGATTATTGGAACGGTGTGTGTGTGTGTGTGTGTGTGTGTGTGTGTGTGTGTGTGTATGTGTATGCAGGGGCGGATCCAGCCGATCATTTTGGGGGGAGCCATCACAGATGTTTGTTAAATAATTAACCATTGTTATTATATTGTATATTATTTTTGCAGCGTATAAATTATATTTTACAATATTATTTTTCAAATGATTAAATAATTATAATATAAATAAATATTTCAATTAATTTTGCCGAGTAAAGGAAGGTAACAAACGAAAACTCTAGGCCTTTCGGGGCCGAGCTTTCCGCCACTGTGCGTATGTGAGTGGGTGTGGGAGCGAGTGTTTGCAAACTCGGGTGGTGCCTCGGGCCGCTTAAGACATTGTTAGCGGCCTTGTGCGAAAGCGCATCTCCGCCTACCCCACGTCGCAACGGGCGCTGGCAGGGCAGGGGGGGAGGAGGGGGGGCGGCTTGCGGATGGAAATAGCAGCGGAGCGGCGCACGATAGCGCCAGCTGCGCCACTGACCGCTGCCCCCCCCCCGCGCCACGCCCCCATCCGCTCCTCACGTTGACAGCGGCTATCAGGCGCACGGGGATCAACAAGACAAGACGTTGGCCACTTTTTACAATGAAATCTGATTTCATTCATTCAAATCAACGGTTATGCAACATTAATTTCGTTTTAATGTCGAAAGTTACCCGATTTTTCAAAAAATTAATATTTATTACAGTAAACCCTCTTTAGCACGAACTCGCAGAACACGAATTTCGCGATAACACGAAGAAAACTTCGGTCTCGGCAAGAGATGAACAGTAATACGGACAATTACAATAATACCCGGATAACACGAACTCCGATTATTTCGGTCCCTTCGAATTCGTGTTAATGAGCGTTTACTGTATAAACATTATTTTTACAAATTGTTCTATTAATTTGTTAGTCAGATCGTGAGAAGATCAAATTTGGAAGACTATTAATTAAAAACATAGTAAATAATGTGTATAAGTGATAAAATAGAGATTTAAATCAGTAAATTAAAAAAATCAATTACGATTTAAAACTTCTGAAACAGTATGGCTTGTAATGATGGTTGTCGTGGTTTGTCGTTTGGAAATCTTACATAATTTCCTGTTATTTCCGACGCAACCCAGTTCCCCGCATCCAGCCCCGGCCCCCGTGCGCGGCCAATGAGCCTGCACAGAGTCCCTACATACAGAAGGTAGCTTAACCGCCACCATTTAATATCCTCCCACTCAACAATCCCGTCAGACACCACTCTGGAACTAAAGGGAAATTATACTAATTGGTGACATTATGAAGACTTCCAAGAATATTCATTTTGGTTTGGGTTAGATTCGTGGTTCTCAACATACGGAATACTACACAGTTCCAAATGCACAGACAACTGGACATTAAATGGCGGGATCGGAGGACCAGCTCTGTGGACCAGAGAGGCGGAGCGACTCTCATGGAAATACGGCGCGTGAATTAAAGGCAGACGACGTGCGCCCGACCGGCGCCGCGCACGCACCCGCACACACTCAAATCATGCCCTCGGATACGGGCACGCATGCGTCAGCCCCAACAAACCATCGATGTTTCTAAACATTAAAACATCGATGTTAAAAAAATCGACCAAAATCCATCAAACATTGATGTTTGAAGTTTACGTGGAGGGGTTTTAATTTAAAGTTTATTAATTATTAAATTATATTTATACGACAAAACAAAACAAAAAAAATTGTCAGGATTGTCAACAAAACTTGGATTATCTGATTGGAAAATTCAGAAATATTACAGGCTTCTTTATTGACGAAAACTCGATTTTATTTATTATTCACCACATTTCTCTGAATAATACTCAATTTACTGGTATCTAGAAACTATTACAAAATTTCATTATGATTCAAAAATATCGACCACGTGCAAACATCGAACTCAAAACATCGATGTTAAAAAACATCGGCTTCAAAATATCGATTGTTAAATACACCGATGATTCCATATAAACATCGACGCTTTGAAAACATCGACACCGATGTCGCACCGCATGTCTTGACGTGCGCAAGCAAATGCAGACACGGCCACCCGCGCTCATGTGCGAAGTAGTAATTCGCAGGTGGCTCCTCATCCGGACCACATGCCCAGGGGAGAAAATCTGATCAGGCGGAGCGCGCAGTGCGTCGCCTTGCTTCTTATCCGAGTGGGCGGAGCAAGGAGGAGGAGGTTTTTCACTGTGGGTTCTCCAAGTTCATTTCGACCCTCATGCCTTTTGGGCAGATCAATGGATGTTGATGACTCCAGAACAAGAAGATCTGTTTTCAGAGTAAGAGCGATGTAAGAGATATAATGTTACTAACAATCATAACAAACAACACCAACAAAATCCAATGCCAACTGAATTAATAAATATTTTAACTTACACAGCTTCCTAAATAGCAGTTTGGATTTTTGGTATTAAATTGAAAGACATTCGTCTTGAATTTCCAAATCTACAAGCATATCCGGTATGGCTATCAATAAAATCGAGCCGGGACTTATTTTCTGATGTTTCTCATAGTCCAAGGCCGGATTTACCTACAAGCAAAACAAGCACTTGCTTGGGGGCCCCCCAACTATAACGGACCCCGAGATTTGGAAAAATACGAGTAACATATGTCGTACCATAAAATGTACTTTATGTAATAAATATATGTACAATTTTATAGAAAACTTATTAGTTTTCATTTGCGTACAGAAAGTACTTGTATTAAGGTAAGTTTTTATTTAATAAAGATGGAGCTATTTTTACGGGAGAAGGGGTGGGGCACACAGTTTTGTGCTTGGGGGTCCACAATACTTAAATCCGGCCGTCATTGTTTCTGCACGAGGTAAAAGTGGCAGCTTTTCGGATAGGATCATTAGAAAATAGCACAAGGAGGGACCATTGTACAACTTTCAACCATGACGAATTAAGGGATGTACTCGAAATTCACAGGATTGATCGAATTAGGAATAATGATGTGTGTAATAATTCATAATTCGACCAATCCCGTGAATTACATCCCTTATAAGGAGGGGCGTGTTGGTGGGTCACTCTTCTCCTTTGAATCGCCCACATGTTCGTATCTTTTTGAATTGAATTGATTTGTCTTATTTTACGTGGCAGGTCATGAGGCCTGCTCTTCCGTCTGACCACGCAAATTTCGATACGCTCCCTTCACTAACTAGCGGAGAAAGAAAGTATTCCTTTGGCGACGAAACCGGCGATTTTGAATTTAGCTCAGAGGCGTCATTTAGGCTTGGGGATCTTTTACATGCAAGTAAATCTACAAACATGGGACAGCCGGCTTTATTTCCCCTCCGAAGGAAGGCGCACTAAGGATTTTTTTCGCACTTAAAAATTCGCTTCGATCGGGTTAGAAACCACGAACTTGGGTATAACAGTCCGACAAGCTAACCGCTACACCATCTCCATAAATATCTCTCGATTATTTACCGCTCCGCGACCACTCCGTGTGAAAGAAAACTTGGAATGCGCTTTCGGAGACACAAGGCCGCGCAGGTCGGTCCTTTACGGTCTCTGGAGGAAAGCGCTCGGAAAATTTACGGCTTTGAACATATCGGTTTTCGCTGTGAATGCAATAAAATTAGACATGTTTACCGTGCAGCTAGACACCGTGATCTTTAATTTGCAATTCATTGAAACCACACTAGTCTCGGCCAAATTAGAGGCTCTACGATAATCAGTATTTATTCCAAGAATAAAGTGCAACGTTTACGACAGCTGAAGGTCAGAATACTTGTCGAAATGTCAATGTTTGAGTGAACTCGAGCCAACTCCACTCATTTAACTTTAGGTTTACAAACATATTTCTCTTGGCGATATTTACGTCGTATATTTATCTTCATTTTGACAAATTCATTACAACATCGTTTAATGTTGAAGTTCTCGAATAACTGGAGAAATTAGAATAAATAAATTAATAAAAGGAATTCTTCTGTGCACTACTGGTTTTCATTGTTAAGTGGCTATGAGAAATAACCAAGGCAAGGCAAGGCAAGGCAAGGCGGAAGCACGGGGAAGAGCAAAATCAGCAAAAACAGGGCGAAATGGAAAGGAAATGCAATGGAACAGTGCGAGATGAAGCGAGGCACAGTAATCTACCTATCTGTTGAGAGTAGGCGGCGCGGGACGGGACGGGGCAGGGCGGGGCAAGGGTTAGTGTTTATTATAGCAAGTTTTCATATCGATTAGAGCTGACTATTCTGGTACCAATCCTGCCTACTGCGTAGGTCCCATTTAGTTGACTTGGTTTGGTAACTATTCGTAATACCTATGTCTTTCTTTAAGTACACAGCATTGCGAACGTAAGTAGAAAGTGAGTGCTGACCCTAGTGCGCAGGGAACTTTTATTGGAAGATGTAAAGTTATGTATAAAATATTTATTCCACTTTATGTAGATGCAAAGCTCGACTTCACTCTTGGCTGTTTTAAATAGTAAAGAGAATGTATCATTGTTACTCGAAGGTCCCCTCCCCTTCCCCCCCCTCGGTTCATTATTTTCTCAAAACATTTGTGGACACCATAATGGGGGGAGGGAGAGGGAGAGGAGGAAGGACAGGGGGAGGGAGAGGGAGATGAGGGAGAGTGGGGGGAAAGTGGGAGAGGGGAAGGGGGAGTGAGAGGGGGAAGGGAGTGGGGAGGACGGAGAATGGGTGGGGAGAGGAAGGTGGGGGATGGGGAGGGATGTGGGTGGTGAGGGGGAAGTGAGGTGAGTGGGAGGGGGTGGGAGGTGGGTGGGGTGGGAGGAGGGAGGGGAGGTGGTTGGGGAGGGGTGGGAGGAGCGAGGGGGAGGTGGGTGGGGTGGTGGTGAAGGGGTGGGAGGAGGGAGGGGGAGTTGGGTGGGGGTGGGATGGGAGGAGGGAGGGTGGGAGGTGGGTGGGGAGGGGTGGGAGGAGGGAGGGGTTCCGCCTGCGCCGCGCGAGAGCGGAAGCAGCGGCGGAGGCGTCGGCGGCGTTTCGAAACCGCGCGCGGCTGCGCGTGGGCGTTTTGTTCGGGGCGGAGGGGAGGGGAAGGGAAGGGAGGGGCGAGGAGAAACGCGGCCTCGGCGGCGCACGAGCGCGTCCCCCCACCCCGCCCCCGCCCCCGCGGCAGCGGCGCGCCAGGAAGAAGGCGAGGACGACACACAGGAGGCGGCGGAAGATGAGCGAGAGGAGCCACACGATGTGTGGAAGAAGAGGGACGAAAAGCGAAGAGCGGGTCGCGCCAACCTCAGGCGAATGACCACACCATCTTCTAGTATGGTTCGATTAAAACAAGTTGGTGATGGACAGTTGAGAGTAGAAAGGAGCGACGTTGACAGGTTGCGCACGTGTTCCCGTGACACGAAAATGAAATGAATACTTAGAAAAGGAGCCAAATCATATATAGGCATATTGTTTGAAGCAACAGCTTCAGACGCAGAACTGTCAGTCACCAACTTATTTTAATCTGACCATAGAGGAAGGGATTTGAGAACGTTCTGATACATCAGTCACATGTCGAAAATACCGATGTATTAAATATGACGATTCAGCAAGTGAAGCAATTTCGTGATGAAGAGTTACAATCTTGCAAGATACAATGAATTACCATACTAAAATCATGTTTAAAAGAATGTCTTAGTGTGTACGTGCAATGATTGTTACAATTAGTAAGTAACCGAATACTCTCTGTCGCCTCTTTTAAAATTCCCTTTTACTTTCTCTCTTTGCATCATGAGGTACCTAACGTGATAAGAGAGTAGAAAGATTACCGATTACGATTTACGTATTTAATCATGTTGTGACTTCTTGTTAATATTCAATTGCGTCCTTGGCGCATCTGTCTTGCAATCAAACATTGTACAACGCGATTGTTTTTTGTGAAATTGCGAGTAGTTGCTTCATCAACACCTTCGTTACTTCTTGTCATCAATCAGCCGAGTTCCAAGAAGGGGACAGAAACTGAATTATTGTGCAAGCCGTGTGTTCATCAATTATCTAATACCAAATATGAGAATGTTGGAACTTTGTAAATATGTCGCAAAGAAGTCTCCATGTACTGCTGTGCAAGTAAGATAGACGTGTACGTCTTACGCTTACGTACACGTAAGCGCCGCAAGATGTAAGGCGATTGCAGGAACAAAAATGCTTGTCTTTCCTCTGACTGTTCTTGAACAATGTTTCGTCAGAACCGGATGGGTTGGGGAGAAAGTGGAGGCAAATCGCTGCGTGCTTCATCCATCAGACAAAGAGTGTAAAGGCGACTGAGCTACACAAAAATGTCTTCATTTATTAAGAAGTAATTGCATTTGAAACATTTGTCAAACGTGCTCAAAAATATTCGAGACGATGTCCATGGAACGACGCTGAACAATCGTATGCATTTCATTTCGAACAGAACTCTAGGACGCGTTCCGTTGAAGTTGAAATCAACAATGATTCCAACAATGACCAATCGATTTAATGAAAAACAGTCGCAAGCTAATGACGATAACCCATAATAAAAATGCTCTTGTGCCTACAGGAACTGGTATTCAGGAATGAAACTAGGTTTTCATGTCACTTACTAGAAAGCTACACTTTTCTTTTTCTCTCAAAAACTGCGATACGGATTTTGCCCTTCTGGTGGACCGTGAGTAAAAAACGCGCCTTGCCTTCTATCTCAAAACTGATCTTGAAACGAATGCGTTATTTTGTTAGATATTATTAATGCACTCTGCAAGCATCTGCAGTTTTACTTGCTTATAAGCCAGGGGAGTTTTAAAAAATGGTACGAAATTTATAAATTGTGAACCATCACCATCAATGAAAGTCAATAAATAATTTTATCAACAATTAATTTGCATAATTATATGTTAATAATACTGACTAAATTTTGAAATATTATGTTTGTATTCACAGTGCAAACATCTCTAGCTCTAACACGAATTCACTGTTACCACTTCTACGTGCCGCAGCCCCATGCGATTGAAAAACAATGAATAATCAGTTTGATATGAAATGTCATTTCCTACAAGTTTGGCTAAAATATCGTTTGACGTTTAACCCATAGGCGTTGGGATATTTCTGAACTTTAAATAACTCACAAACCGTTAGTCATAGAAGAAATGTCAATCTTATTCTGTGGGAAATTTTATTGCCTTCAAATCTAGAAATAAGATGAATCAACATACAATGAGTAGGAATCAGATTAAACGCTTATTCGTTATCTTTGCCCTCTAATATTTGGAACCCACACGTGATATCGCTTCGAAATCTTCATCCTCTTTATAAGCGAACAATGCAGTTCACGGGGCTGCTTTTGCAGAATAGTCGTAGGCTGTCTGTGTGTGCGACCGGGGCAGGGGGAGGGCGGCTTCGGAACTCCCTCAGGGCGCCCGAAAGCACTTCCCCGACGCTCCGCTGTGCGCGCTGCTCGCGGCGACCCGCGCTGGACTCCACCCGATATGTGACATGGACGCTACATATACTCGTACTTCGATTCTTTTAAAGTGATCAATGACGGTAACAATGATTACAGTACCGGCTGGGTATAAGCGACTCTGACCGCTCTCTCGCACCGTGCTGTGGTGCGTCATGTGACCTGCTCTGAAGCAATCAGCTTGCGAGGATTTGTTTACTTTCTCACAGCCAGTGTTCCGCGTTGCCGCTCATCTGACTCGCACGAAGTCGCGGAGGCGATAAGGTTCGACTTAGGCGAAAGTTATGAACATGATATGAAGACGTGTCATAGCCTGTCAGCAAGTGTTAATGTTTTGATATTTCATTTATCTGTGATGTAGGCGGTGCCATGTGCGTAGTAACGTGTGGCAACAGCGCATGGGACTGTTATAGCCACTTAAACGCTGCCGGTACTGTAGATCACTGTTACACCTCCTGCCTTATAAGATGAATATTTTACACAGTGGTAGGGACACTTCTGAGGCCACGAGCCCCGTTGAGAAAGATGTTCGCAATTTAATTAAAAAATATTCATTTCATAAGTCAGGAGGTGTAACAAGTAACAGGAGGTGTAACAGTGACCTGTCATAGGACACTTTCAAAACTTTCACACACACACAAACACTTTCAAAAAAAAGTATAACAGCCTATTGTCCGCTGTATTGGCTTTTAGTACCTTTATAAAGCATATAACGTACAGGATATCCAGGCGAACTCCTACCTACCTCACATAAGGACATTTTTGAAATGTTTTCAACAAGAAAATTGTCTAATTCGATGCCTACCGTCCGTCGTATGAGATCGGCCTCTTCATATAGCCAGTAACATTCACGCTGTGAAGACTAATGTAAGCATATAATACGTAACATAACAACATTAGGGGAATCAGTCGGACTACAAGGTGGTAAAAAATGGAACCCAGATATTTTATCTAAATAATGAAGTAATTAATTTGATTTACGTATTTCAACGATATTTTTTTAATGATCCAACATTGCAATATTACAAGTACGAAATTAGAAATTGTATTTGAAAACGTCTGACTAAATAAATGCATAAAACGAGTACCACCACGAAAACCATAACCTAGCCTTCTGCTTGGCGCAGTCGGCCTGGTGGCGATTCGATTCGTGTGCATTTAAACGTCCCTCGCCATCCGGCGTGCGGGCGAGCGTGCGGGCGAGCGTGCGGGCGAGCGTGCGGGCGAGCGTGCGGGCGAGCGTGCGGGCGAGCGTGCGGGCGAGCGTGCGGGCGAGCGTGCGGGCGAGCGGGCGGGCGAGCGGGCGGGCGAGCGGGCGGGCGAGCGGGGCGGGCGAGCGGGCGGGCGAGCGTGCGGGCGAGCGGGCGGGCGGGCGAGCGTGCGGGCGAGCGGGCGGGCGCGCGCGGCGAGTCGTCCCCCACTCCCGCGCCAGTCGCCCACGGCGCGTGCGCGCCCCGCGCCACGCCGCGCCACGCCGCGCCGCGCCGCGCCACGCGCGCCGAATAACGAGCAGCGAATTGAGTTACGGATGCAGATTATGCCCTTAACTTTAAAATAGCTTGTTTTTGTGCGGCAGCGGCGGCGGTGGCCGGCTGCCGGAGCGCGCGCGAGCGGGCGGGCAGGCGGGCAGTCGGCGCTGCCCCGCGTCCCCGCGCCCCGCTCCGGCGGAGCCTCTCGGAAGAAATGGAACGAAACTCGAGGTGAACCGTTTCTCCCTTTCGGAAGAAATGGAACGAATCCCGAGGTGAACCGTTTCTCCCTCTCGGAAGAAATGGAACGGAATCCCGAGGTGAACCGTTTCTTCCCTCTCGGAAGAAATGGAACGAATCTCGAGGTGAACCGTTTCTCCCTTTCGGAAGAAATGGAACGAATCCCGAGGTGAACCGTTTCTCCCTCTCGGAAGAAATTGAACGAATCCCGAGGTGAACCGATTTCTTCCCTCTCGGAAGAAAAGGAACGAATCTCGAGGCGAACCATCGTCTATTATCACAAATACCAGGTACGCTGTTCTCATAGCTACCATAGGTAACAACATCAGGCTTTAGTATGTTTAAAGTTAGACAATTTTTTACTAAGCCATTGAGCTATCAACTTCATATTCTGTTCCACGCATTTCAAAACTTTACACTACGGTTTTCCTTTTAGTATTAATGCCGTATCATCCGCAAATGATATCTGCTAGCCAAAGAGCAAAATATTAAATACACTATTAATATACAATAAAAATAATACAGGATCCAATGTAGTTCCTTGTGGAACAAAAGGAGTTACATTACTAACCACATCATTTATTTTAACCATTTGCTTTCTATCAGAGAGATAACTTTTTAATAGATTATAAATGTTTCCTATAAAACCAAGTTTGTAAAGCTTTTTTAACAATATCTCGTGAACGACTGTGTCGAAGGCTTTTGCCAAGTCCAGAAACACTGTCAAGCAAGGATCCTGTCTGTCTATAGTCTGATTAATTTCACCTGTTAAATATTTAATTACATCTTCTATATTCTTTCCTTCCTGGTATCCAAATTGCAACGGACAGTTCTGATTACACCCGTATGACGCCACAGGACATTCGCGAATGAATGCGTTTTGTATATAAAGAATGAACGAGTGTGCGAATGCAAACAAGAAAAAAAGAAGAAAATAGAACAGTCTAAAGAACTTTTAAAATGATAAATGACAAAAAAAAAAAACACCTGTCACAATTATACACTGGCGACGCCCAAAGAGGCCACGCCACTAGTTTGTTAAGTTAGTATTTTTAAGGTAGGCCTGTACCCCGCTTCTAAAGCCTAACCGGCAGAAGCCTATCCCTGATCTAAATAAATTTCCGCCTCTGCAGGGCAACTGGCGAGGGGAAAATTGAAGAAAGAAAAAAGAAAAGAAAAGAAAAAGAAAGAAAAAAAAAAGTCGCGCCGGGGCGTGTTTGCAGGGCAGCGACACAAATCCTTGAGTTGGCTCCGATTAGACAAGAGCCGCTCTGCACCTCACGCCGTGCACACGACACGACACGACGCCGCGCGGCTTTTCCTTGTCGACGCGTGTGTCTGCGGTCCGCGCGGCACACGGTGCGGAGGAATACGGTTTATACGTTTGAGGAAGGCAGAGATAAGAGTTTGGCAGTGCCGGCGTAATGGTTACCACACAAGTTCCTAACCTGAGAGACCCCGGTTCAAACGCCAGCAGAGAAGTGAGATTGTTAGCAATGTTCTCTTCTGGACGTTTTGAATTGGCGGCCCCTCGAATTTGAAACCGATATTTTAATTTTGAGGGGCGTAGTGGTTGCCATACAAGTTTCTAACCTGAGAGACCCGGTTCAAACGCCAGCAGAGAAGTGAGATTGTTAGCAATGTTCTCATCTGGACGTTTTGAATTGGCGGCCCCTCGAATTTGAAACCGATATTTTAATTTTGAGGAGCGTAGTGGTTGCCACACAAGTTTCTAACCTGAGAGACCCGGTTCAAACGCCAGCAGAGAAGTAGGACTTTTACCAATGTTCTCTTCAGCACGATTTTGAATTGGCGGCCCCTTGAATTTGAAAACGATATTTTCATTTTGAGGGGTACTTTCCATGATGCACCTGGGACATTTTGATTTTTTTAAATTTCTGAATCGTTTTTGATTCAATTTTGTTGCTGGATAGTGTGAAGGACGTTTAAGAGAATGGTGCAAGTCTCATGTTCGTTGAAAACTCTGATTTTTTGAAAATCGCAAAAGTTCAACAATTTTTCGGCATCTTCCTACAACCAAAATATTGAGAGAGCGATTTTTTCCTTAGCAAAATCTGTTCCTTAAAGATAGATTTTGAAATAAGACCATGTACAATTTTTCGAAAAATCTGATCACTTTCACGTAATTTTGCGTGAAAATACGGGCGAGAAAGTACGTGCTGTTTTAGAACAAATTTCCTGGGATTCCACCTCTCTCATGGTGTGTGCGAAGTTTTCTTTCAATTTGTGCGCGCATTCGAAATTAGTAACTTAGATCCCAGGGAGGCAAATTGTATAATTTGTCTCTTCCGACCGTTTCCACCAACGCGTGGTCGGAGGTGTCTCCTTTCCCCAAGACTCGTCCTCCGGCCGCAAGGGGCGTCGTGGTCGCGCGTCACAGGTTGCAGGAAGCGCTTATCAGCGGATGTGACACAAGACAGAGACGTTCGCCTTCGATGTGCTCTCCCCGACGCAACTGGGACTGCGCAAGTGCACTGGCGAAAGCAGTTCACGCCCGAAATTAGGGATTTCAAACGACGGCGTCCTGTTTCGTACGACTCCGATCTCTCACGGCAGAGAGAAAGAAAAAGGGTCAAATGTAACATGGTCCAGGTAACACATCCAGGTCAAATTTAACATGTGCGATTCAAATAGAACATGGCCGAATATCGTGTGAAAAAAAATAATGAATTAAGTGGACAACGTTGAAAAATGAAGGTCACACTTGAAGAAGAAACCGAATGTGGAATATGAGGGCTAGATTCCTTCAATAAAATTTCAACATTCTTTATTTCTTGCATGCCAGAAAGTCGTGTGATAACGACACTTCCGAGGATCGTAATGGTGTTCATCAAACATCAGAATTCTCCCACTATCTCGAGGGCTCCGTTCGGTATAAAGGCATTTTCCACTTGGGTAACGCTGAGCCTCCAGTCGCAATTATCTGATCGACATGAACTCACGAACATAATGTTATCAACAATAACAGTCGTTTTTGATACTGTAATTTGTTGATATGATTTGCAATTTGTTCCATTTACAAAACAGAAATTTAAATTAACACAAAACTACACAAATTTGAAACTAAAATCACTGACTCTAAACTTCCCAACCCAACAGGCATCAATATCTCCATCAATATCACAATGGAACAGGAGCTTGCCCCACCGAAGTAGATACACAGAGATAAAACCTCAAATACAAAATTTAACGCCAAATTAGCATTTGTTTCATATTTTGAATATATGAAGTAACGGAATACTATCAAGGGACCTACATCAAGAAGTAATGAAATCATATACTCATATTTTACTGCATATAATGTTAATTACCTAACGAACTACGTAACAATTTAACAAGATCATAGACAAACTCTCCTTAATTCATCACATTTTGTCAATAAGTAGGAAGTGGGGTTTTCAGCCCTTGCCAGTGCCAGAGGGCTGTGGGCGCGGGCAGAGACGGGCGACCCCAGAGGCGCCGCGCAGTTCTCGACGCAGCCGCCAGGCGGCACAGTGGGTCTCAACCACGCACGCGGAGATCAAAAGGAATGATTGGAATGGAATCACCTCAACATAATCTCGAATTTTCGGCCACAAAATCCGTAATGCAGTTTGTTGTGAGTTGTGAAGTCTGGAAACAAGAATTATTACTTGTCACATTATTTGTTTTTTTATGTGCACTAAATTAACAACGTGCGTTCGATTTATTTGCGTAACTGTTGTGCACTTGAAAAGCAGGTGGCAGTCTGTACCAGAAACGTTGTGCTATTGTGAATTTTAAGTTAACATCATCATATTCAAGAACATTCACAGGATTACATTTTACTTTCATGAAAGAAACATGTATTAAACAAGTGCAAATGTATTGCATTGTTTGAGAGGAAAGTACTGAGTAAATAGGATATGTTTCGCAATCTACTAGAACTCTCGTGTATGATTCAAGAACATAGTATTATATGTAGGACTCACTGTAATATTAATTGCATTCAATGTTATGTCTCAGTGTAAAGTAACTTTCATAAGAAAGAATTAATTTGCATAATGCGAAAGACTCCGCTACAACTGCTAGTCGGTATTCCATTAGACCAGTGTTCTCAAGGTCGATGCCACGAGAGGGAGTCCGTGGCACGAGTGCCACGACGAAATGGCCCCTCCAGGCAGTTCATGACCCCGTCACCAGCCAACGCCATCCCTATTGTAAACGGCGGGGTTACTACTAATAGTTTCCTTTCACGACGCTAGTTGCGCAGAGAAGCTCGTGGTATGTTACGGTGGCGCGAAGCGTGCCACTACCACCAGCAGAAAACCTTGACACCAGTGCGTTATACTGCGATTTTTTAAACTCTGCCCCTGACAGAAATCAGCTGTTTCGCTGACACCCAATCGGGAGCATATATTTCCCTAAAGTGACATCATTATGGTGACGTTCAAGCCCCCGATTGGATGAAACCGTCAACAGCTGATTCCTGTCAGGGGCAAAGTTAAAAAAAATTGCAGTATAGACTTTTCCACGTGTGCTCATTGCTCGGAGCTTCTGCTGGAGCCTCTGTCCACAAGGAAATGGAGTCGCGGCGGCCGGTGGAATCTCGGGAGGCATACGCACCCGAAATATAAAGCCCGTAACTACAGGCAGACTGTCTGGGAGACCGCAACGAATGTTGAAGGTTACATTTCAATCATTTCCCAATATGTGGCGGTACTGTTGTTCTCGCTCCCTTCGTTTTTCATAGTTCCTGAACAGTCACGACAATCAGTTTCCTGTTTGGATTCCACTGGAGAGGTTCGTGACACTGAATGTTTTGAGCGGTCACGTAGACCGCGTGCCTGTGTTAGTGGTCTCAATTAGTCCCTATGTTAGACACGTTTCTAACAAACATTATTGTTTTCAGTTCGTTCTATTTCTCAACGTCTGTTGATTAACTATGTAAAATATATTGCGTTTTAAGTCAATACCTTAGAATTGAAAGAAGAGTAAGATAATGTATTGTAACAAAGTTGAAACTGCAGTTGTTTAAATTCGAGCTATTTTGTTTAATAAAATTTTTCAAAGCAGTCGCGGGCCGCCAGTTGGAAAGCCCTAAAACAGTGGTGTCAAGGTCTTCTACTGGTGCCAGTGGCAAGCTTCGTGCCCCCATGGCATGCCACGAGCTTCTCTGCGCAACTATCGTCGAGAAAGGAAACTAGTAGAAGCCCCGCCGTTTTACAATAGAAATGGCGTTGCCTCTGGTGGGGGGGGATGAAGTGCGTGGAGGGGCGATTTCGTCCTGGCACTCGTGCCACGGTCTCCCGCTCGTGGCATCGATCTTGACAACACTGCCCTGGAAAAAACGGTTGACGGAGCAAGGCCCACTGTGGGACGTCGCCGCCGCCGCCGCTGCCGAAAGGACCGGGGCCGCCGCGCCCAGCCTTATCTCCTCCGGGGGGCGGGGCAGGGCGGGGCGGGGCCGCGCGCTTCCTCCAGGGCCGCCAACCGACAACCTGCTCGCGCCCCCGCCGCGGCCGACTCTTCGCCCGCTCTCGGCCCTTCTTCTTCTTCATGCGCTTTTCTTTCTCGTCAATTTTGCTCAACTGCTTTTTCATCTTCGTGCTCGTTTATTTCTTGCTTTCTTCTTCTTCTTCTTCTTCATGCACTTTTCTTTCTCGTCAATTTTGCTCAACTGCTTTCTCATCTTCGTGCTCGTTTATTTCTTGCTTTCTTCTTCTTCTTCTTCTTCTTCTTCTTCTTCTTCTTCATGCACTTTTCTTTCTCGTCAATTTTGCTCAACTGCTTTCTCATCTTCGTGTTCGTTTATTTCTTGCTTTCTTCTTCTACTTCTTCTTCTTCTTCATGCCCTTTTCTTTCTCGTCAATTTTGCTCAACTGCTTTCTCATCTTCGTGCACGTTTATTTCTTGCTTTCTTCTTCTTCTTCTTCTTCTTCTTCTTCTTAATGCGCTTTTCTTTCTCGTCAATTTTGCTCAACTGCTTTCTCATCTTCGTGCTCGTTATTTCTTGCTTTCTTCTTCTTCTTCTTCATGCACTTTTCTTTCTCGTCAATTTTGCACAACTGCTTTCTCATCTTCGTGCTCATTTATTTCTTGCTTTCTTCTTCTTCTTCTTCTTCTTCTTCATCATGCACTTTTCTTTCTCGTCAATTTTGTTCAACTGCTTTCTCATCTTCGTGCTCGTTTATTTCTTGCTTTCTTCTTCTTCTTCTTCATGCACTTTTCTTTCTCGTCAATTTTGCTCAACTGCTTTCTCATTTTCGTGCACGTTTATTTCTTGCATTCTTCTTCTTCTCCTTCTCCTTCATGCGCTTTTCTTTCTCGTCAATTTTGCTCAACTGCTTTCTCATCTTCGTGCACGTTTATTTCTTGCTTTCTTCTTCTTCTTCTTAATGCGCTTTTCTTTCTCGTCAATTTTGCACAACTGCTTTCTCATCTTCGTGCTCGTTTATTTCTTGCTTTCTTCTTCTTCTTCATGCACTTTTCTTTCTTGTCAATTTTGCTCAACTGCTTTCTCATCTTCGTACACGTTTATTTCTTGCTTTCTTCTTCTTCTTCTTCATGCGCTTTTCTTTCTCGTCAATTTTGCTCAACTGCTTTCTCATCTTCGTGCTCGTTTATTTCTTGCTTTCTTCTTCTTCTTCTTCTTCTTCTTCTTCATGCACTTTTCTTTCTCGTCAATTTTGCTCAACTGCTTTCTCATCTTCGTGTTCGTTTATTTCTTGCTTTCTTCTTCTTCTTCTTCTTCTTCTTCATGCCCTTTTCTTTCTCGTGAATTTTGCTCAACTGCTTTCTCATCTTCGTGCACGTTTATTTCTTGCTTTCTTCTTCTTCTTAATGCGCTTTTCTTCTCGTCAATTTTGCTCAACTGCTTTCTCATCTTCGTGCTCGTTATTTCTTGCTTTCTTCTTCTTCATGCACTTTTCTTTCTCGTCAATTTTGCACAACTGCTTTCTCATCTTCGTGCTCATTTATTTCTTGCTTTCTTCTTCTTCTTCTTCTTCTTCATGCACTTTTCTTTCTCGTCAATTTTGCACAACTGCTTTCTCATCTTCGTGCTCGTTTATTCCTTGCTTTCTTCTTCTTCTTCTTCATGCACTTTTCTTTCTCGTCAATTTTGCTCAACTGCTTTCTCATCTTCGTGCACGTTTATTTCTTGCATTCTTCTTCTTCTCCTTCTCCTTCATGCGCTTTTCTTTCTCGTCAATTTTGCTCAACTGCTTTCTCATCTTCGTGCACGTTTATTTCTTGCTTTCTTCTTCTTCTTCTTCTTCTTCTTCTTCTTCTTCTTCTTAATGCGCTTTTCTTTCTCGTCAATTTTGCACAACTGCTTTCTCATCTTCGTGCTCGTTTATTTCTTGCTTTCTTCTTCTTCTTCATGCACTTTTCTTTCTCGTCAATTTTGCTCAACTGCTTTCTCATCTTCGTACACGTTTATTTCTTGCTTTCTTCTTCTTCTTCTTCATGCGCTTTTCTTTCTCGTCAATTTTGCTCAACTGCTTTCTCATCTTCGTGCACGTTTATTTCTTACTTTCTTCTTCTTCTTCTTCTTCATGCACTTTTCTTTCTCGTCAATTTTGCTCAACTGCTTTCTCATCTTCGTGCTCGTTTATTTCTTGCTTTCTTCTTCTTCTTCTTCTTCTTGATAATTGCTTCTTCGGTTTCTCATCCTTCTAACCCTCCATTCTTTGCGCTTCTTCTCTTTCTCGTTATTTTCCTTCCAGATAGTCTTCGTGTACTTATCCATGATGTGTAACAGACGTCGACACTCCTTATTTTCTTTCTCCTTCCCTTTCTCTGGTTTCCGTCTCTTATCTATTCCCTCTTTTCCCCTTCTCCTTCGTGCTGCATTCAAGGCAAGATAATGGCAAAGCGATGTTGGAGATATGGTCGCTGGCTTTCTCCGACTGCATGATCCTTATTTCGAAATAACTTTCTATTATGGTGCCTCTGCGTTCCTTTTCACAGTCTCATCAAGTATCCCGTGGCCTGTCAAGGGATGAGAATGCATCACGGTGAATATCACGAAGTGAGGTTGATACCTCAAGCAGCCTCGTGTTGCTCCTGCGAATCTGCTATGTTAATTCCACGCACGACTTGTTACCAAATGAATCATAGTGTAATGTATAATTGTCTTCGGCTTCGTTTGGTGAAATAGTGACGGAGAATAGCCAGTGCTCTCCGTGTCTCTCACAACACTCCTGTTTGTGATCGCCTACTTGACGCATTGGTACAAGTAGCTCAAAATAGCTGTGATCCAACGGAATCTCGCGTCAATAATCATATCCAATTAGCTCCTTCTGGCACATTAAGGACTGTCGTCAGACTAATACAACCAAGTAACCAATATGACGCACTTGGACAACCACGATGTGTCAACGGTAGTCATTTCAGTGAGACAAATTGCAGATCTGTGCGACGTCTGGCAGAGCATCTACCTTGTTAGGAAGGAATTGACAAGAGATTAAACAAAACTCAGTGACAACATGTTGTTTTTGTCGAATACTCCAATATTTTAATGCGGGAAAATCCACGATTTTATTTCGACGCCGCCGACTCGTGAGAAATACGCGGAAAATGGCAGCATCCAGAAATCAGAGTTCTGAGCAAACGCATTATTTGGAAACCGCCCCAACAACCAAGGGGTAAAAACCGCCCCTGCTCCCCCTCACCCTCCACCGGGAGTTCGTGATCCACCAACTGCTGGGGGCCGCGACCGATCGGGAAAACGCGACTTGGCCGCTCGGCGTCCAGTCGGATACGAGGACGCGTCCAATCCGATAGCCCATGCGCTCGCTCTAAAGACATTCCTCGCCCCGCCCGCCCCGTTAAGGAATAAAACGCACCCGACATCCCTGCCGCCCCCGCCCACGCTGTCAAGAGGTAGCGCCCGACCACAGCCATGCCTATAACGACTGTTCATGGCTTCATCCAATAGGGAGCTTGAACGTCACCACAGTGACGTTACTGCCGCGAAATATAAGCTCCCGATTAGATGGCAGCGAAACAGCTGATTCCTGTCAGGGGCAAAGTTACGAAAATCGCAGTATAACTCTGCCTCTCGAGGTCCCTCTTCACGATGGACTATGTCACGGTATTGCGCTTATTTCTCAGTCGTGCCGCTAGATATCGCATGATAGCGACCATATCAAGCCGTGTTTGCGATTATGCGACATGACCGAGAAAGACGCAAAATACCGTATGATATTCCATCGTGGCCAAAGGGTTTCAGGAGCAAGGTTATAAAATTCGCACTACAAGGCAGTGGGGATTCGTGGATTGTTGTCATGGGGAGGTCAGTACAACATTTCCTTACAACAATTCTTCCACACAACTACCAGTATTTACCATGACTGTACCATGGGTATTAAAAATGTTTGACGTGCATTTGTGGCCTATTATTTTGAAACAACGGTGATTTTGTAGGATCTCGTTCAGATCTTAAAATTTTTGACACTATCATAACTCATTCTTGAAATAAGCATTTCCAACAAACCAGAAACTAAATATGTATTTTAATTCGAAATAGGTGTTTCTATTATCACTGAAAAATGACATTTTCGTTAATTAAGCATATCAACTCTACTTCAAGCATTACAAATAGGTCGCATTTTGCACTTTAATAAGATACACGTACAAGAAGTTAACAAACTCCGCACCTAGCTGATGAATCAGATCCGACGCCAAGTGCACAGGTTAAGATGTCAGAACTGTGTCAACCACGCGAGTGACTGAGCGAGTGCTACGGCAAAACTGACTTCCTACTCAGTTACCGTTCTCACAACATGAAAGTAGGCGGCGATACACAAGTATCCTGCACTCATCATATAAAACAAATTCTTTAATCAAGAATACTCTTACGGGAAAACTCGAGAGAAGAACGCTAAGAAGGGTTACAAAAGTTCGAAAAATTATTGGAGATGTTTTGTTTCCTTTGCCTTTACTGCAAAATTGCCACTGGCCAGAGGACGAACTTGTGATTCCAAGCTCGAATTGGTCTCAGCACACAATCTACGTATGCTGTTCGACACTCATTAGTAGACATCGGATGGTTTGAGAAATGCCTATTTTTTCTAGCGAACTTATTTAAAGGCGGATAATATATGTGCACGAATCATGACAAATGATGACATATAACGAACTTTTATAACGCTTATTTTTGCTTATTTTAGCATAAATGCCTTTTTTGCATAAAAGCCTTTTCTTTCGAATTATTGCGCGTTTTTGTCTCATGAAATGTCTCATGAATGTGTGTTATTTTATATGCAATGCTAAGACATCAGAAAATCGGCTATGGTCCAATCTGATCATTCATTACGAAACCTTCAATTCACGTATTTGTATTTTGAAATACGAGAGAATTCCTTAAAGTATACCAACATATTTTTCTCCATTTCCCTATTTTATAAATACTAGCCATGTTCTGAGAAAATGGTCGATTGACAATACGCCGAAGGCACTTTCTGAAGTGGAAATAAATGTAAATTTCCACAAGGTTTCAGTGTTGCTAATGTTGGACTCCTAAAATATATGCCAAACACATCAGTAGGTGTTCAGGAATCCCTCTCTGTACTCAAACTAATTTGTCTCCCAATCGTTACAGATTCAAATTGAGATCCTTGAAAACTTACTGGTAATATATTGTAATGGAAAGTATTAAGAATAAAATGTAGAAGAGTCGTCAATATATTTGGAGTTTTACAAATAATTAATTTAATTTTATTGTGAATGTAATTTATGACAGTGTCTTTTTATCTCCTTATTCTTGACATTTTCAGTTCCTGTTTAGGCGCCTAAAAGACGATTTTTTAGTGCCTAAACATCCGACAAAACACTCATTAGCATTAGTTTCGTCAATAGGTTGACGAAGGATCGAAGACAAGAGGCAACAAATGCAAATGATTTCGAGCTTTTGCAGCACTTGAAGACACCTGAGGGCTTCGAGCACACAGGGATATTTGAATTGAGATTCTCACATTCTCGCTTTGTTCACTGGTAAGATACGAAGAGGTTTTTGTGAAGCCAATAACTTGAGGTCTCAGCAGCAAGAAATAAACACTTCTTACGCAAGAACCATTATGTGAGAGGTCCGCTTCTATCAATTGCTCAGTCAGCAATCTGCCGTCTCATCACTATTACAAATCCTGTCAGAAGGAAGAAGTGCATATTCAAGAATTATGTTTTACAGAGTTCTTAAAATTAATAGAAATAATATAAAAATCACAGGCATGTGTGTGAATCTTTCTAATAAAATTAAATATGTAAAAAAGGACTATTACGTACAAGTCGTTTGTGTACTGGTCAAAATCACAGGAATGAAATAATTTATTCAAACAAACGAAAATAAACATATCTTCGATTCCTCCCCACCGTAAAGCACTCTATCTACCATAGTAGCCGGCTCAGGTTCACTAATACGAAGTTTTTGCACCCTCGAACGTGAAGCACTATCGATCCTCTGCTCATGCGCAGTTAGTTTCGCATCACTTTCGTGCAACTGCGCATGCGCAGAAGATCGATGGTGCTTTACGTTCGAGGGTGCAAAAACTCTCTAATGTTAACTTGATGCCGCGTTAGTCCGAAGAACGCGCCTAAGATATTCCCAACTGGAACGTTAGCTACTAGTTTGGATAATATGAACATTAACATGCGAAATAGGTAATTAGCTACACTCGTACTTTACTCGCAACATCCTGAATTATTCCCACTTAACGAAAAAAAAAAGAAAATCTGGTGGACACTAACAAGATAAATGATAATTCCTTGGGCGGGGCCAGGGAATGTATTACGACAGGGCCAGATTTTTGCTAGAGGGTGCAAAAGTTTCAGTAAATGTTATCTACGCTTAAGGAAACCTTTTTTCAGCTAAAGTTTAAAAAAATAATTTTGTAAAAAAAGTACTACTTAGATGTGTTTATGTGTTTTGTAAGTATATTTAAATAATTACTTCGTACCCATTTTCTTTTTTTTAAGGGGGGGGGGTCACCTGCCACAATCCTAGCTGCCCATGTCCATGTATAAAATTAATTTTGCCATCTTGTGTCTAGTACCACGAACTGCTATTAGAGCAACCGTTTCTCCGGTCCTAATCAAATGATACACAACGCCAATTGATCCCTTCTCACTCACACTCTGCAAACCTGCCCCCTAGGCAGAGGCGGATCCCGCCGATCGTTTTGGAGGGGCCAGTCATAGATATTTTGTTAAATAATAAACATTTGTTATTATATTGTATATTATTTTTGTAGTGTACATACCATACTATACAATATTTTTTAAAAATAATTACATAACTCTAACATCAAATGATTTAAATCAATTTTGCCACATCAAAGGAGCTAATAAACGAAAACTCTTGGCCTTCGGGGGAGGGGGCAAGGCCCCCCACGGTCCCCTCTGGATCCCCCACCACCCCTCGTATTGCGCCGAAATCCCCGGCTCGGCATTGGCGCGCTCGCTCGCCGCCGCTCGCGCGGGCCGAGGATGTCGCACGCAAATATCGATAGGGTTATCGGCACCGAAGGCGATAAGGCAAGACGAAGCGGGCCTTCAGCGCTGCCAACCGCGCCACGCTGACGCGCGCGGCAATCCACACAAGGGGAGAAAGTTTTCTGGGGAGCCACCCTGCTTTCATCACAAGTACAGTTCGGATTTTCACGTAATTACACATTTTTGTCTTTCTAACCGTTCTCCAAACTGTTATCTTGGCGAATCGTCGCCGTCCTAACAAAATATCAAATTTTTTTTCGTAACATATTTAGTACTATATTACGTATTTTACATATTCTGACATGTTCATAAAATATATTTTTATTTTATCAATTTTCTTGTTTTACATATTTTGTTACACAAATAAGTTTTTTTGTTGACATTTTTCAATTTTCTCCTACACAATTACTGAGTGAGTACTGTGGAATAGAGATGCGCTAGCCTCCGTTGGAATTCTTACAGTTCAGCGCTCCTGCTTCAACATGATCTCAATGGCGGGAAGTTCGCGTCAGCGACAGAGATCATTTTCACCTTCAGGTGTGGAAATTTGTATCACTGATGCCAGGTTTCGTGATCTTTAACCTTAATTTCCGAGAAACTTCGGCGACTGTGAACGTGTAACACTTCGATAAGTGCTGCTTGTTTCCGTGATTGTTTGTTGGACGCAGATATAGTCCAATTTGCACGATGGCTTCTGTTACGTCTATCTGGCTGCTAAGCTACCGCCCTGGATAGCAATAGATTTTATTACTGACGGGAAAGTTGAAAGGTGCAAATCATGCATCAAGTTGTACTCTGCAAATGATTTTTCAAACGTTTGTATTATTTTTAAAATTTGTTTAGAAAATTTTTGATAAATGTTACTTTGAATTGCGTAAATCTGCTTTATAATTAGTGTATTTTAATATTACATGACATATACGATTTTACATACTTATTACACATTCTCGCTGTTTTCATTACATATTTATGTACCTATTTTTCCGTTCCCGAGTCATAAGGCAAGCGCAAGGAACGAACGCAATTTGGGCCCTTCCTTTGGACTTCTCAGGGACCCTTTTGGAACAGTGGAACCAGCTCCATTACAAAAACGTCTTCACTAATAAGAGAAAATCGCAACTGAGACTAAATATCATCAGAACAACATATTTTAAATATATTTTTATTTGCAATCTGTGTCATCAAAACAATAGGCAAAATGTGTTGACAGATTTTTAAAAGCATACGAAGAAAATGTGGACTTGCAGTCCTTCATGGATTTTTTTGTGACAAATAATTAGGAATTGTGTTAAATTTATTAAAAGGTTATTATATTCATGAAAATGTAAATGTATTATATATTGGTGAGAAAGTTGAAGTTATACTGTGTGTGTACCTAGTCTTAATATTATTGTATTAAATTTATTTTGTTTTGCGTTTGTGCTGAAGATGTTATATTTAGAGTGGTCACGAAATAAAGAAAACGAAATATTTGTGGAATATTTGAGTATTAAAGATTTTTTTCGAATATGTTCGAATTTCAAATCTGAGAAGAATGACTTTGTGGAGGAGGTAAAAGTGAAACAAATTTCTGTTTGGAATCTAACTTCACCATTTGAATTTTGAAAACCATTCATCCATTTAAACGTACAATTTTTGCTTGGACGGCAAAATCCTCCAATTCACTCTGTCCATCAACAGCACAATAACAGCAAAATAAGACTTGAAGTTCAAGACAGGACTTACAATGTAAAATAACATAATTTGTTGAGAAATCGTACAAGAAATTTGAGATAACCCATACAAGCTCAAGACGCGAAATGAGAAATCAAAGATAACATACGAGTATTTCATTTTTTCCTCTAGTGATTTGCTATCTTCTACTAACGGACGCTATGTAAAGAGTTGAAATGTTTCAGTCGATCTGTTTCTCACTGGAATTTTTAAAATGAGAAAAAAGCGCATTTAATTTTATCTTTACCAGCTTGTAAGCTCAGACGCCAAACGTACGTCACCGGATGGAACTGTTTTAGTACAATGAAGAGCCAAGAATTATTCATCCGTATCAAAACATGCTAGCAGATAAGAACTAAGTCGGAGACTAAGTTATGTCGATGTTCTGTCGTAAGTATCTTACGATATATCCATCACAACATCGCCCCACGAATTAATAACTGGACCAAATCAACATAAAACGTATCACATTTCTTTACCATTAATAATATTATCGAGAAATGTTTTGGCGACAAAATTCCACTGGAACAATGGAGGAAATTAGGTACGAAACAATTCAACTCTCTGATTTTTTTTTTTGTTTCGCATATAACATAACGCTAATACAAAAAATTCCAGGAGACTCATTATTGAAAATAAACAACTAATAAATTATCGCAGCAAAATAAACCATTACAATAAACATTTGTTCAGCGAAACCTGCCTTAAGTGACCACTTGATTCCGCGAAAAAGTGGTCTTTGTATGATAGATTAATAGAAGGAATCTTATTTGTTTTGTTTCGTATTTTACGATAAATGGTCCATTATCACGGGAAACAATTTGCATGCAATATCAATTTTCATCCACTTTTTCTCGCAAAATAGTACTAATAAAACCATTATTGAGCGAAAGTGGATGAATATGACCAACAGATTCTGCAAGACATCATCGACTGAACGCCACACAGTCGTCGCAACGTCGCGACTAATTTCAAAAAACCGTAGGCGTCCACGGGTGAACGGCAACGCGCATTTTTCGTCATTTGACAGAAATGTAATCACGATTCTACATCCATCGGTCTGCTGATAAAATATTACAGATACTTTTTCATAACTCGATTAACGCAATTTAAAATCATATTACACAGCTTGCTCTCAACAACACATTCGACACCAGATATATAAACATCGAAACGAAAAGTCGATAACATTATATGAGAACAGTCATTTGGTGGCGATATGTTCATCTCGCGGTTGACTCGTGTCGTCAAAGCGAGAGTTTGATCTGATGCGCAAGGCAGCCCTACTGAGTGTCGTGTGATTTGGCAGTGGCTCCTTTCTGCCTGCATTAGTATATTTTCAATTTTTAGGCTTCCTCAGTTTCTTTCGCGTTGACAGCGTTTAAGGATGCAGTGCTTTGTGTTTGGTGGCAGTGGGTTGGTAGCACCAAACTGAGCCAATTTCACACTCGCGTGAAAGTAATTACAATATAGCACGTCAGTAGAACATATTCAACCCTTAATTGAACAACATTTTTTTCTCACGTATTCGATACAAGTACGAGGCGCGAGACCACGCGATGCATTTTCGTTCTGAAGATAAAACACTTCGCATTCCGTCAAAGAATTCCTAAATGTTATTAGGCAATAATATATATATATATATATATATATATATATATATATATATATATATATATATATATGAGTGGAAATATTAATAATAAACGGTAATGCTATTCCAAACTCGTAATGGTTACTGATTTTTTTCAATAAGATGAACCTACTACAATATTTTATAGGGCCAGTTCTCATCTTGCAGCAATTTTTCAATACCTAGTTATAATTTTAAACACACCGGACGAAGTAAATGCAACCAAAAACTTATTTTTAATTATCAAAACAAACACAATGTCAGAGTGCATTTTCTCTCTCTCTAACCATGTTGTCAATGCACAAGCACAGAAACGTACAACTTCAAGTAACATGACTTATTTGTCAATTATTTAATTCAATGTCACCATCATCAGTCACTACAATTCAACACATCATTCGCGGGATCATTCAACGTCTCAAAATTCTTGTCATTTCCACAAACGACGGATTTTGACGCACCGGCTTCATCACAAAATAATATCACTCGATACATCAAATTGTTTAAATTATATTTCACGACACTCTTCGAATTTACACACACTCCGAAGAAAAATAGGGTATCTTAATTACCAGAGAAACTTGTATAGTTCACGAATCATCAAGAGCAAGAATACAAAAGCACCTGGTACGATATGTTTGTGAGACCCCTTCGGAAATGTAATCGGCCCTCATTCGGAGAAGATGAGAGCCTATGATATGCCACTTGTTGTGAACACTGATAGCCACTCGAAGGTAGACGAGGCAGCTCATCTCAGTTTGGAAGGGAACGCGAGTTCTGTGGAAGGCAACAATAGTGAGGACCTCATCGGAAGGGTCAAAACATTTAGTGTAGTTGATCCCAGAAAAATATGCACTTGAAAAACCCGCGCAAACATTTAACTGTACAAGTACCATCAATGTTTGGTAATCTTCCTACATGCAAATCTGTTACGATTTAACTCTTCACAATATCATTTTATTGTTATTTTATTTATTAATCCTTCCAATGTCTTACATATGTTTAAGCGCGTCTCATTTCCAGCGAAACTAGCACCTTCAAAAATATTAATGATAAAAATAGCTAAGATTGCAGATTCAGTATTTTACTCCAATTTATGCAGAAGACTAAAGCAAATTATATTAAAATGCAAGGTAACATTCGATCGACCCTTCTGCATGTTATTACTCGTCTGTTAATACCAATTTTTTTCAAAAATAGTTTATGTAATATCTTTGATAACTACTTTCCAGATTTATCGCTATGCGCGTTCAGAAATAAATGGAAAAATTACGACACGCACATAAAGGAAATGCTTCATTAAGGAGCACCTAGGAAAGTGTCTTGCTCGATTTTTTGCCAATTTTTTTCGTCCTTCAAATCCGAAGGCTACTGCATACCACACAGTCGCACAACTTTTAAATAAAATTAATAAATTTACGAAAGCATTCGAATATAGTATCAAGGATTAGATATATGTTCATCACAAACATTTTTAACAAGAGACGGGCAAACCTCTACAATTTTTATTCACAAAATGTTTTGTTTTAAATCACATTTACTGTGGCTACTACAACGAAGAAAACGCAATTTTCTGCATTTTCTCTGCAAACAATATTTTTTCTTGTCACATGAAGTTTGATCTATTTGTCCACTTGCGACTTGTGTGAAATTGCTGGGAATTTTGTGGGCGGTACTCCAAAGCTTGCCGGTGTGGCCGATTTCACGAAACAGTATTGGATGGAACAATACGCTCCACGGGTCAAATCTAACAACGGATACTGCGTGGACGTATGGTCAGACACACGCCGAGGGGCGATGAGTGATTTGAAGGGGGTAGGGATACAAAACTGCCAACAAACATTACAGTCGTAAAACCTCGACAAAATTAAAACCTGGACGTTTAAAAAAATATTTAGTTATCTCTAACATTAAGTTCGCGCGGGATAAATTAATTTGGAAATGGTCATGTTTGACAGATAATCGAATATAACTTAAAACAGTTACAAGAAAAATCAACAAATCATTTAATTATTAGATGATACAAAAGCAATACAATATATTGATCGACGAAAACGCGTGGCGTGAGTCTCGCCACGTAAAACCAGGTCGACCGGGGAATATCCATTTCGGAAGAAATCGTACGTATGGTTTAGGCGCTAGCAGTGTTCACAGACGGACAGACAGACGGACGGGCAGACAGACGGACGGACGGACAGACAGACGGACGGACAGACAGACAGACGTTTTCCTTTCAATTGGGTTTTCGGTATCCAGAACCTAGAAAACAGGGTTTCTGGCTACGCCAGCGTGTCAGGGGATTTTTTTCTTAATTTAGCAACTGAATTTATCCACTTATTCGTTTTCACGGCTCGGCAATCAATTTTTTTTCTGCCGAAACTTCGGCCATCTTTTCGCGCAGCATTACATAACATTCCCTATACTACGTATATCACTCCATGTGTACGTACGTATGCGGGAAAGTAATAAGTCATCAATTCAATTGAAGAAAAACGAGTCCTTACGAGATGGACGTTAACGAAGTGTCGCGAGCAGCGCCTTGGGTGTCGCACGGCGCCGAGTTCCTTTCGAAGCGCAGGGCGCCTGACCGCGCGGCTGGGCGGCGCAGTGGGCCGAGCCAGCGCGAAACGCGGCCAAAAGCATCTCGGATGCACACGGGGAGCGGGCACCACACGTTGACCGCATCACTTCCAAATGCCATTTGGTCGCTCGGACGGCACTCAAGAAGAAATTCACAGTCTAAAACAGCGCGATATTGCTCGAATGAATCTTCGAGCGGGAGAAGTCGAATTCAGTGTAATACGCACATGTTTTCGTAAGTCCCGAAATACGTATCCCCAGTTCTTTGCCATCATTAGTAGAATTAAGTATAAATTAGAGCAACGAGCGTTGTAGACAAAATTTCATAACCAGAAATTTCGCTCCCGTGAAATAGAAAACTATTTTGCATCGAAAAACGAACCACAAATTTGAGATGATAATTTTTTTTCGTCAAAACAACAAAACTCCCCACCCCTGCACAGGCGGGCCCGGTGGCAGAGTTCGGGCTATGGTTGTATTTTTGTTCGTCCTTTCACCCACTATCATCACCATAGCATGTCATCTTCACAGTTACCATAACGTTAACATTAACAGTGGTCGGCTAATGACCTAGATGTTGATGCGACCTTAAATAAAACCAGATTGGCTGAGAATATTCATATTGGAAGAAATCGTACTTATGGTTTACACGCTACGGTTGTTCAAATACAGACAGACGTTGGACGGACGGACGGACATTTTGAAAAGAACAAGTTTTTTGGTATCAGGGGACCCCAAAACGCTGTATTTCCGTTGAAATCTCGAAATCGATTTTCCGCAGCATTACATAACTTTCCCGTATACGTACGTATATACTCCGTATATAAGTACGTATAGTAAAATATACAGGGTGTCCGGGGAGGAAACGTCGAAACTTCGAAAATAAGGTCTTAAGACACTTCTAAGCATATTTTGTCCTAATAAACTATGTGGATATTCCGAATGGTTGACACGCAATAAGTACTCAAAAGTTGATTTAAAAAATTGATTTCTAGGCACAAATGTGCATTATAGAAACATGCAAACACTCCAGAACCATGTAAATTGTTTATTATTTACAAAAGAAATAAACATATTTGTTCAGAAAGAAAAATTAATGCGAGAAATAAAAAGCACCCAATTTACACAATTCGACCTTTTTTTTATTTCTCGCATAATTTCTCTTCTTAAAAATAATTTTTTCAATCCACCTTTTAAGTGCTAATAGGGGCTCAACCATTCGAAATATCCACGTAGTTTATTACGCTTAGAATAGTCTTAAGAGCTTATTTTCGAAGTTTCGACGTTTCCTCCCGGGACACCCTGTATATTGCTTGTAATATATATATATATATATATATATATATATATATATATATATATATATATATAAATTTTAAAAAAACACCCTTGAGCCGAGTTTTGCCCCGCGTCGCGAGTGCCGAAGCCTCGCCAGGCTTCAGAGGAGCACGGAATGCGGCGTCGCTCTCAGGCGCAGCGGCGGCGGCGGCGATCGAAAGCGCGAGAGGGGTGGGGGGAGGGGGGGAGGAGGGGCGGGGAGGGGCGGGGCGAGCGGCACGTGCTCCGGCGGCGCCGCACGCGATGAGCAGCGGCGCCCACGCCTCCTCGCCCACCCCGCCCCCCGCGCTGCGCTTTTCCACCGCCGCGCTCTCGCCCCGCGGCCGGCAGCCCCGACTGCCCAACGCTCGCCTGACGTACGCCACCATTCCACGCCGACAACGCATGCAATTGTTAACGCAGTAGTGCCGTAGCGACCGGACCGCTCGACTCGCGCCTCGGGCATGCTTGTATTTGTGTTCGTCCTTTCACCCCGTATCGTCACCATACCATTTCATCTTCGCGCGGAAGGATCATGCCTTCAAAATTCGACAGAGAAAACAGAGAACAGATGTCCGTAACTTCTCATTTATTAATAGAACTATACAGAATTGGAACGAATTACCTGCAGCAGTGCTGGAAAGTCTCCCTCGGAATGTCAAAAATTTTTAATTAGATTAAATAAATTGTAATTTTTTTAGAATATGTTAACATTAAAATTAAATTTTGTACTATTCTTGTTATTTTATATTAAGGTAAGCTTTAACATGATAGGGTTCATACATTAATTTTGTAAAATTGTATTTAGTAACATGTAAATATTTTAATGTTGTTTGATGTTCAATTTGTCTATTTTTTGTATTGGTGTAGTTATTTGATGTTTGTTTTATGTAGAGTAATTCTTTAGAAAACGCTATCACCGGAAGTATTCCCTGTATTCCTAAGTAGCGAAATAAATATTCTATTCTATTCTATCTTCACAGTTAAATCTAATAGTGGTCGCTAATGGCCTAGATGTTGATGAGACCTTAAATATATAAATAAATAAATAAATAAAATAAAGGAATTGCATTGCGGGCCGAGGCGTTCGTTTAGTGTTTCGACACGTGAAAACAAGTCATCAGATCTTTAACCGACGCTCGGTACAAGCATTCGTAGCCGACTGCACAATGTGGGAGGCGGGGATGCCAGTACTTGACACGATCGGGGCCGAAGGATCGGCCGCGAAATTCAACTCGGCGGAAGCAGAAGTCTCTGGATTTCACCGGATGCGTCGCTCTGTTCTGAGTCGTGGAATCGCGGAATCGGAGCTTTAAATGCCGCTCCCTGCGAGCCGGGCTCCCAGCTGACTGCGGCTCGCTTCAGACACCGGTGGAGACGCGTGGGCCACACCCCCCGTTGGGGCCCAGCGAGAGGCGTATCGAGGTATTCAGACGCCCATGTCAAGCATTGAATTTGCGATCGTGTCAGATTACTTCAAATTAGGGGTGTTGTTATTTATTTTAGCGGGTATGCTCAACGTAGCGCCCCCTGATGAGTGGCACCCAAGACACGTGCCCATGGCACTGCCATACCGTAGATACGCCTCTGGGCACAGCACAAGACGAAGAGGTTCACTCGAGCAGGAGAGTATCACGGGTAGTCGAGTCCCTTCGGCGATAACCACGACGTAAGCTTCCATCAACGGATTCGCACCCCTGCGAGTGAGTAGTAACCTTCCAGGTACGCGAGTACCTCCCTCTGTCCGTCGCGAGGAGTATTCGGAGCCCACGCAGAGGCATGCCTCTGCGGCAAATGCGTATGCGAGCACGCAGGTTCCACGAAACGCATTGTCGAACGTAATATCACACGAAGGAGATTCGTACCGATGGCAGGTAGGCCCACGAATATTCCAGTCCCTCGGAGCTCCTAGCTCACAGCAAGGCGTACGCTTTAAAAATATTAACTTCTACATCATTTGCGCACGCGTGTATATCAGGCGTGTGGACGAAATGTGTCGTTCAAGAACGTGGTTGGCTTCTGCGACAGATCCACGCGGCAGGATATCAGTCGACGAGGCCGTACCCGACAGTGTAATAGAACGTCAGCGTAACCTTCAACGGGATGTAACAACGCACGACGAAGTTGGCTTCCACGAAACGAGCGTCCACGAGCACTCGGCGGTCGGGCCGTCGCCAATTGCAGCACGTAAGGTTTCCCGACGACACGCGCGTGCAGGCCAGTTTCTCTCTATCTCTCTCTTTCCCTCCCCGGATGGAGCAAAACACACACACACTACATACATACGCTAGCGCCGGTCGGGGTACGTACCATCATCCCAGGCGCGTGTGGCAGCGCGGGGGCGTCTCCGTCTCCGCTCGCACCACTCGCACCGCACTCACCACCGCACCACTCACACACGCACTCGCGCGCACTGCCTCCCGCCGCCGCGCACCATCGCCCCACCCGCCGCCGCCGCCGCCGCTCGCCCGCCCGCGCGCACAGCCCACAGCGGCCGACTGACTGCCTGACGGCCTGCCTGCCTGCGCGGCGAGAGAGCTCGACGGCGCACGCGGCGCCGACCGGGGACGCGCAGCCACTGGCGAGCACCGCCGCCGCCGCCGCCCTCTCCGTCGCCGACGCGCCGCACGTGCCGCCGCCGCCGCCGCCGCCGAGCGCGCGCGAGCGTGCGCGGTGCTGCGCGAGCGCCGCCGCCGCCGCCAGACGCCCCCGCCCCGCCCCCGCCCCTCTCGCGTGCCGCCGCCGCCGCCGCCGCCGTCACCGCCGCGGTGCGCGCGCGAGTGTTTGCTTGCTCGGTGGTCGTTTTCACAGAGCTCCTCCACTCGGTGCGGCCGCCCGCCCGCTGCGCCCCGCGCGCAAGCTAGCGGCGCGGCGCGGCGCGACGCGGCGCGGCGCGCCTCGGCTGCGCTGCGCTGTTGTCAGATCGAGTTCCACCACTCTTCCGCCCGCGCGCCACACTCGCTCGCAAGCGCTCTCTCTCTCTCTCGCAAGCGCTGTCTCCCTCCGGCGGCGGCAGAGGCAGAGCAGCAGGCGTCGCGCCGTGCAAAGCGGCGCGGCGGCGGGGCTGACCGGGCGGGGGCGGCGCCCGGATGGCGCCCAACGTGGGGCCGCGGGGGGCCGGCGGGGGGCCGGCGGGGGGGCCGGCGGGGCGCGCGGGCGGCGTTGCCTCTCCGCCACCGCGGAATAATTGAGGCGCCGCCGCCGCCGCTGCTGGCGGGGGGCTGTTTAGCACCGGGGGCGGCGCATCGCCCCCGTGAGGGGGGCGGGGAGGGGGCGTGGCGGGGCGGCAGCGTTGGCGCCCTGCGCGAGCACCCGCGCCGCGCCGCGCCGCGCCGCTAGGCGGCTCCGCTTGGTTTATCAGGTCGGATCATTGATCCGGGAGCAGCGCTGGGGGCGGCCGCAGACCGCGCGCGCGGCCCGGCCCCCACCGCCGCCGCGCCCCCGCCCCGCCCCCGCCCGGCGCCACGCCACGCACGCGCCGCCGCCGAATCTCGGTGGCTGCCGGCGACCGCCGCGCCGCGCCGCGAGAGCGCACTTCGCGCCGCCGTTTCCGCGCCCCCGCCCCGCCCCCGCCGCCATATCGCCCGTCATCTCCCGCCAGCTGGCGAGCGCCTGCCTGCCCCGCGCGCCCCGGCTGAAAAACGCCCCTCGGCGGCCGCAGGCACCCACGCAAGTGCAGGCCTCGCGTCCACGCGCGCTGGGAACCGCTTGGCAGTGGCGTAGCTTCAGTTGGTGCCACCTGGGGCAAAGCTAATGGTGTCACCCCCCCATAAATTAAGTATAAAAATATCTATTGCTGCATTGATTGTACATTATTTTATTAAAAATACAAACATATTTGCACATGATAGTTATTTATACCATATTTAAAAATTCTACGTAATTAAGAATTGCAATATAACTTTTAAATAAATATTTTAAAATGAAACATAATTTATCAACAAATTTAAGTTAGTTATAAAACCTCATTCCGAGATTAGGTCAGCAAACTTATTTATAATTCCGTTAAAATCTATGTTTATTGTAATGTCATTTCTATTGACAACAGAGCCAAATCACATAGTCTTGATTAATATATAAAATGTTTAAGTAAATGATTTAAATTATATAATTCCAACTATAAAATATTTTAATTGGTGTCACCCCTAGAATGGTGTCACCCAGGGCGCGCCGCCCCCCCTGCCCCCCCCCCATAGCTACGCCACTGTCGCTTGCCAATGGGTTCAACGCACGAATGCGAGATAATGCAGAATTTGGAAGTGCATTAATAAGTGCCAACCGACACCAATAACATGCTTTAACTTGTAAATTATGCAATTTTAACATTTAAAAAAATTACAATTAAAGATTTGGAATTTTACGAACATTTTCTGAATCAGCTTACGTCTCCCGCATCATTGAATCGCTCGTTTCAAATGCGAATTATTGTATAAAAATCATGTTCTAATATAGGTTTACTTTTATTCACTATTTTACTTTCTGAAGAAAACACAGAAAAGTTACATGAATATTGACGCAACCAAAATGAAGTGCTTTGTCGCAGTTCTCAATACTTGAATGCTACTCTGCATATAGGAATATATTATTATTCAAATAGTATAATTAGATCAAAATTGAAATTCCTGTAAATTTGTTTGTGAATAAAATCCTACTGTATTTTCATTTTTTTTTGTTTCAATTTCGTGAGTGTCAACTTTCATTACTATCCTTTTATAATAATAATAATAATAATAATAATAATAATAATAATAATAATAAACAGGACTTGATTTTTGGCGGACGGCTTCCCGGTACCTCGGGAATAATGACTAAATTATAAAATAAACTCTCAACTATTTGCTCAACTATTTCTATTAAATTAATCATTAATTTAGGGCGCGTTCCGGAGCCCAAAATTTTACTAATCAATACTTTTACTGATAATGGCAACAAGAACAACAACAACCATGTTTTGGCACGACCGCCACCGCTGCTGCGTCTTCCTTCAGTTGTGCGAACGCCCAACGCCCAATTGGCGCGCGCTGAGTTAGTGGGGCCAACCCTCCACCCGACGCACTCTGGGGTGAGCGCCACGGCGCGGCGTCCTGGCGGAGCTGCCTCCACCAATTCGCTCGTGTTTGGGGGAAAGGGTGTACGTCGTGTTTCATCATTTTACAGGAGAGCAAAAAGAAATGCATTTAGTGTAGATATTGTTGAATAATTAATTTTCAGATACAAAGATATACATAGGTAAATAGTATTAGGTTAGTTTAAAGTTACTTTCGAACAATTAAAGTAAATAGTTTTGAAATAAAAGAAAAATTACTACACTTAACTTAATACTCAATTTTTCTGACATACCCTTTTGCCCAAATACGTGCGAATTCATTCATAATGCCCCTCCCCACCATAACCGGTCGCCACACAACCCACAGGGTTGCCGCCTTCATCCCAACTGGGAACATACTCCCGGGGGATGAAAACCAACTCGTTTCTGCCCAATGGCTGAGAAGACGAGGAAAAAAAACCCTAAAGAGTTCTCGCTATTACGACAATGTTCTTCATGTCTACTCGCACCTTTTAGGGTGGCAGACGCGAAAGGCGGTCAAATTATATTTACTTTAGTTGAGCTCCAAGCCACTGCTTGGAGTAGACGCTTACTGTAGAGTAGCTAGAAAAAAGAGATGTACAAGAATATTTAGTAATAGATCATGTGAAAGTGCAAGTTCTACAACCAGGGAGAATTTCATAATAGCTGCACTTTCACACGATCTATTACTAAATATTCTTGTACATCTTTTTCTCTAGTTTTTAGGAAACACTTCACCCAAAAACAAAAATTGAGCCCAATAAACATTTGAATTTGGTTGAATTCCTTAAAATCAATTTCTTCCCCAGAGCCGAGAATTTCTGCTCAATTGCCACGATTTTTCATAATGCGGCATCCCTGGCGCCTTTTTTATTTATTATTTTTAAATTGTGAGCCTCAAGAAAATTTGCGAAGATAATCTCTTTCCCCATACGTCATATACAGTTTTTACTGTTTTTTTGACCAAATAAATAAATAACAATGGGCTCTGACAAACACCCTTTGCGACCTTAAAAGGCGCCCACGATACTGACAAGCGCGCAGCCACGTGGCCGATCGCTGAACTAAGGCGGAACGACGTGAAACAGTCCATGGGCTCTGCGATTGTTGGCGTCGTCCTTTGTTACATCACTTTGTTGTGGTTCGTTTTTACATTATTAAAAATAGTAAAACATTCTCTCAAAATAAACGAAGTGCTTTTCAAAATAAAATTAAAAATTAGAAATGAATTGGAATATAAATCCTGAATTGTGAAAACCCTATGAGTATTGCGAATGCTCGTGAGAACGATTGAAGAGCAGAAAAACTGAACTGAGAACGATTGAAACTGAACTGAAATGTTAACAATCGAAATTAAAATAAATCTTTTGATAGGTTCACCCAAAGTTTCAACAGAAAATGGCATGATTTTTGAAAACCGTCAACATATACCCCTAGTGTCTCATTTACCCCATAAATTCTGCTGTGTACAAAACATGTACATCGTTTCGATGAGTTCGCAAAGCAGTTTTTGCACGGTCAACATACGTTTGTCGGGGGCAGTTTCTGGCTCCGTTGCAAGTTTGTATAGCTCCCCCCTCCATTGATACTCAAATTCATTCAACGATTACCATCAATGAACAGCCATTGAATCGCTATTTCCCCGATAGCTTTGTTCTTCTTAGAGATACTTCCCCCACGTCTTGTCCCAGCCGGCGAGCTGCGGTGAGGCTTGGAACTCTGCCTGCAGTCGCTGAATTCTCGTTCATGGTTGGAGATTGCAAGTTCGAAGCGTGTGGAGTCGTACTACGCGCCTGCCAAAGCGCACAGGTTAAGGGGTCCAAAAAATTTAGTATAGCTAGTTATTTGTCAGCTCATTGATTTCACCGAGAAATAGACAAATTCAACATTTGCTTATAGAATGATCCTAATGCACAATATAGCAATGTGCCCACCAATGTTATTTGAAGGACAATATCTAGTTTTATAATACTCTTAAAAATATTCCTGTCTTCTAATGATTCTTCTAAACATTCCGTGATTTTCGTGACTTCTCCACATCAATAAAATTCCATTTTCCACCCTGGAAATAGGGAAATTCTGAAGCATTAAGGGGATGATTAAAATTAGTCATTTACTTTATTTCAAAGACACTTCGAGACTGAATGAGTTCTCTTTAATCTGTCGGAAACGCGGGGAATCGTTTGCATCAAATTATGGCTGTGTAGGTCGCGACGATTGCAGGTAATATCAAATTTCAAAACAGATATACCAATAGATTGTTCGAAGTAAAATGAAGCTATTATAGAGAAAACAAAACAGCAGAAAATAAAGTCCGTACGCGGTGAAAGTATAAAAGTAAAATAAAATATTAAACAAATTAAAAAATCCGAAATATTTTCGAAAAACGCACATTGCCAGCGTCGATGATAATGAGGAAATCAGTAGTTTACTGTGTTGACCAAAGGAACGCAAGCTACAAATTCGTGGAGAAAATAAAACATGAGCTGCAACGGCGACGTTGATGAAGACGAAAGCAACAGTGACACAATCGGCGACAATGACTCGACAATGTTCATAATAAAGAAGAGCAGGAATCACAGGCCAGTGTTTAAGACGACATCAGCGACAATGGCAACAACAATGCCATGGCATGCCAAGTGACGAAGGGAAAGTAATTGCCACAATGTTGGTTTTCTTCTTCTTCTTCTTTTTTTTTTTAAATTTACATTTGGCCTTTCAGTAGGTCTTCTCAAATATAAAAACATAAGTTTTAGTCTGTCAGTGCAAGCGCGTATAATTATCGTAAATAAGTCTAACGCGTCCAATGTAGTTTAGTTTGCAAGACTGTAAGTGTTAGTATCAAATTTAGATTGTAAGTACTAAAGTGTGTAAATAATGTCAACAAGCAGCAGAAAATGTAAACAGTAGTTTGTAAGGTTAGTATAAGTTTAGATTTAAGATCTGGGTTAGCGCCTCCCACCCACAAAACTGTACAAAAAAGACAAATAAATGTCATTATATTTTATATTTAAAAAACCCTTCATAATTTTAAAAATTCGTATTTCCAACTGTAGTGCGATTTTTATAACTTTGCCCATCTAGCGAGTATAGCCACGATGAAATATCATACGGCACTTCGCGTCATTCTCGGTCCTCCTAGATGTCGCACGATCGCAAGCACTGCTCAATACAGTCGCCATCATGCAGTACGACTGAGAACGTCGCGAAATACCGTGCCATATTCCATCGTGAAGACGGACCTTCAGAGTCGAAGTTATAAAAATCGCACTATACTGCGATTTTCGCAACTTTGCCCCTGACAGGAATCAACTGTTGACGGTTTCATCCAATCGGGAGCTTGAACATCACCATAGTGACGTCACTTTAGCGAAATATAAGGTCCCGATTGGATGGCAGCGAAACACGTGATTCCTGTGAGGGGCACAGTTAAGAGAATCGCAGTGTATACAGTGGCATTTGCGCTGGTGCCTTTGTGGCAGGGCGCCGAAGGCGAGTGCTGGCGAGCGGCGCTCGATGCTGCTGCTGCTGCTGCTGCTGCAGCCGCGCCCGCCCCCGCGCATGCGCACTGCCGCTGCCGAGGCGGCGCGCCACGCACGCGCCCCGCACCGCCTGCCCCCACAACACGCCCACCGCCCCGCCCACCACCCACCGCCCAGTCACCAGCAGCCCATCACTTTGGAGCGGGCCATCGGACATTTATCTTAAATAATAAACATTTGCTATTATATTGTATATTACTTTTGTAGTGTATATTATTGTTGAAATAATTAGGGGTCGTCCATAAATGACGTAACGCAAAATGCGAGTATTTTCAAAACCCCCTTCCCCCCTTGTAACGCACTTCTCTATCTGTATGTAACGCAGCGTAACCCTGCCTCAGACCCCTCCCTCCCCCTTTAGCGTTACGTAATTTTTGAATGACCCCTTATATAACTCTAATATGTATAAATATTTACATTAATTTTGCCAAATAAAGAAGATAACAAACAAAAACTTTACGCCTGGGGGGGGGCATGGCCCCCACGCCCCCCCCCCCGATCCGACGCCCATCCCGTTCTCCTTTCCTCCTCAGTGTGAGGGTCGATTCCTACGTTTACCGTGCTCCACTTACCCTAATTCAGTCACTTTTGTCCGATTTCAAGAAACAATTGCACGTCCTTTAAAAGCACTGTCAACGTCGAAACTACACTTCATTTTTTTGGAAACAAAACATGACATCACCTATACCCAGGGGCGGATTGCAGCTGATCGTTTGACGGAATGGGGGTATGAGATCAATGTACTGTAGATATACTACACAATATTATTGTTTAAATAATTATATAATACCAAACGTAAATACATATTTACATCAATTTTGTGAAATAAAAGAAGCTAAAGGAAAATTCTAAGCCTTTTGGGAGGGGGCGTAAAATGCCCCCCTCCCTCCCCGGATCGGTCAGTGCTGATAGGGAACATCATCTTCCCCATGACTTAACACACACATTTCCGAGGATTCTGGCATGTTCGCCAGTATTCGAGGTTTTCTCTGGACTGGCGCGAGAACTACCACTTGCGCTACTTGTGAATGGAAACTTAATGTAATGTTTACTTCTTCCGAAACCCCGGATGAACGAAATGGGATTGCTCACGCTTCTCTACTCCCGAGGCTCCCCAATCCCCAACGCTGTGACTCAATCCATTCATTTCCCGAAACGCAATGAGTCGACAAGGCTGTGCTAACGAGCCTAGAATGTGAATGACGTAGAAGTTGCCAAAAATTACGTACATGTTTATTTCTAATAAATGACACGACCACCTAAAAAATTTACTCATAACTTCAATGAAATAATCCCTTTTTGGGAACGATTTGTTCACAAACAGTGAACGAAAACTACGTACGAACATCATATTTGTAAACTAAAATGAAAAACAACAACAAATCGCAAGAAACATACAATGTTTTCTATTGTTTACAATTTCCTTATTTCCTATAAATAACGTTATCCAATATAGGAATTTGTATTGTAAAGACCTATTCTGTTTATAAAGAAATGAAATAAATGGCATTCTCTCACGATTTTACACAATCGCCAAGTCGATAACAAATGGAAAAAAAGTCATAAAACCTAAGTAGGTGAAGGCAATGAATTTGAGGGAGGAGAAGAATTGAAGCATTTAACATGATAGATCCAACTCCGCAGTCAGTAGCTAGAACCTTCTCCCTACAAACTCACGTTTTTTTTCGACTCCTCATGTGCACCAGCAGTAGAAATGCCACAATCGAGATTAGGGACCACATTCGATCACTCGAACATAACCTTAGCGCCTAGTTGCCTGTTACGCGACCATCTATAGTACAACTAAGCTAAAACATCAGGACAACAAATAATAACCAGTAAAGTTTCGAGAATATGAAGATATAATCTACTGATGTTCCAATAGCACATACTTTCTCGCATTCTTTCTGTATTAGCAATTTTTGAAAATTCAGAGTTCAACGAAAATGGGACCAGCGCTATCCTTTTAAGCGTCCCTTCTATCCGAAAAAAAATGAAGAAAAAAATTGGAGTAGTTTTTCGAGAAAATTACTCTCTTTTAAAAATTGCATAAACGGACATAAATCACGCAAAGACTACTCTTTTTAAAAAAAATTATACATGACTGATTTTTTGGAACAGACTTTGTCGAAGGACAAAAATCTCTCTTTAATTTTGTAGTACTGAATTGTAAACTTTTTGCAATTTTAGAAAATACAAAGTTCGCCGAAAATGTGACTTAGCACCATATTCTTTCCCGTCCCTTGATACATACGAGGAGAAAATTTGACAAAAAATGTTGTGCTGTTTTCAGAGAGAGAAAAACTGTTTAAAAATTAATTGTATGTGACCTTAATTTAAGATGTCTTTAAGGAACAGATTTCATTAAGAAAAAACAACTCTTTTTCTTCAATATTTTAGTTGCAGGAAGACGTCCAAAAAATGGTACATTTTCTATTTTCGAAAACTCACGAAATTCTCTTAAGCGTCCTTTACGCTATCCGAGGGCAAAGTTTAATAAAAACAAATTACGCCATTTTTGAGAAAATTTTGAAAATCTTTTTCAGGCGTCATGTAAAGTACCCTCCAAAATCAAAATATCTAGTTGAAAACTTCAAAGCCTCAAGTTTGTCTCATCGATCGCGGAAAATCGACTTGGGACAAAATCGGCTGAAATGTTTAGGCGCTAGCGTTAACCATAGACGGATGGACGGACGAGAGGACGAGCGGACGGGCGGACGGACGGACGGACGGACGGACGGACGGACAGTTGGTCGGACGGACGGACGGACGGTCGGACGGATGTTTTGCCGTGAATCAAGTTTTCGATATCAAGATCCCACAAAACATGGCTACACCAGTGTTAGAGGAAGAAATTTACTATTTATAGCAAGAGGATGTATCCAGATTTTCGTTACCAGGACTCGGCAATTAGAGATTTTCTTCCGAAATTTCGCGGTTTTCCGGCGCACGATTACAGTACTTTTTCTTCTTACGAAGTGCGACAAAGTAAAAGCAGACTGCTTAAAACACGAAATAACTTCTTTAAAAAAATAAGAGGCTGGTTTTCGTCGCAAGTACCTAGGAACATTGCTTATCTCCTGTCTTGGCAACTGCAGCATAGGAGAGCCTGTCGCAGGAGTTCGCGGAAGTGGAAGTCGCACCAGGAAAACAATGTAGTTTCGAAACTTCGTCCGCACATGACGTCTGCGTTTCGTCAACAGCGGAAAGCTTCCTTTATCGATACGGACATCAAATCCAACACTTCAACAACGCAACTCAGGCCAGTCTTTTACAAAACTGTTATTCGTTAGAAGTGCAGGAAAAAGGCATGAGGACACGAAGCTCCGGGATGCTATTCATTTGTGCTCTCCAATTTTTTTAATGCAAAACTAAAAACTAGAAGTAGGAACATTATTTACTTTAAAAATAATGGGAGCAAACACGGTCTTTACTCAATTTGTTTTTGTTTTTTTAAATATTTTATAGCAGAAAAGAAATAAATGGAATATTAAAAACTTTATTTTCCAAGGTCCTCATGTTTCCTATTTGCTCAAATTATCGCTGTTTTATTAGCATAAAATATTAAAAAGGTACTAATGAAAGTATTGAGTACTCGTTACCAATTGTGACGCAAAATACACAACCTTCAGATTCTGCCCACTGCAAGGCAAAAGCGCGTATATTTCTATTGCCTTCCTGTGTCGCTTGTGCAACATTGAGGTAAACTCGCATACGGTCGAATAAATTGCCTTGTAAATATAAATGGTTCAAGTCTGACTATGAAAAACAAATGACTACCGTAACGCATGAACAAATGACCGTCGCTAAGTACTGTGGACAATGCTGTGATTCGTTGCATCTCGAGATATGCCACGAACAAAAGTTAAGACTCCTTGTTACGATACGACGGGCACAAAAGCTGTTACCTCTGCATCGCGCACAAAAATGCACACAGTGTACCGACTATAACAGCCTAAATTAGGCAAAAAATACATTTAATTTGCATGAAAGTTCAATAGACACGTGTAACTACTCGCAACATTTGTAAGTTTTGCAACTTTAAAAAATTCAGATAGATCATTGAGTCATCGAACTTGAGCCTTTTTTTATGAGCGTACATTACTCTAGCCGATAAAAATATTTAAGAAAAAAGATGAATTTGTTTTAGATCTTTTGCTAAACTGGTCTTTTCTTCGTGTATAGTAACAGATAATAAATAAACTACAGAAAGAGGAGAAAACACTTGGCAACTTTCATTTCTACTTCGACCGACTTATGTAAAAAAAAAATAATAAATCTAAAAAAATTAAACCCACGAAAAAATTAATCCAAAAATGTGAAGGCATTACTTAAAAAAATAATAAAAATATCATTGAGGATTACCGGGAGAGGTGGCTCAGGGCATCAACTGATGTCACAGCAGTCCCTCTGACCGGGAGATCCTAGGTTTGAGTCCGTCGGGTGGCAGTACTTTCGACACTCGCTAGATAGCTTAGCCGAGAGGTGTCAGTGTCTGGAGGAGAATTCTAGCGGCCGGCTGCTCTCATTGGCGGACCCGGGGGGGGGGACATGAGGGATATGCCCCCCTTAAAAGCCTTCACTTTCATTTACTTTCCTTTATTTGGCAAAATTGCTTTGAATGTGTATTTATGTTCGAATTACGTAATTATTTAAACAATAATGTATGGTATCATATCTACAGCACATAAATAATATACAGTATAATACCAATTATGTGTATCACTTAATGAAAATCTAAGATGCCCTCCCACCCAAATGATCGGGTCGATAAGTCCCACACTCCTCTGATCGATGTTCTCTGTGGTGTCTCCCATTAACACCAGGCAAATGCCGGAGCACTACCCTAACAAACGGTCCCCGAACCCTGTGCGATCTGTCCTTTTCCATTTCTTGTCCCAACCTACCATTTACTTACACACACTAACATGCATTACACTGCCACGCATACCCACATACCTGGAAACCTGACGGAAGCATAGAGCTTGTCTCGACTGAGG
Source organism: Acheta domesticus (assembly GCA_031308135.1). Taxonomy (NCBI): domain Eukaryota; kingdom Metazoa; phylum Arthropoda; class Insecta; order Orthoptera; family Gryllidae; genus Acheta; species Acheta domesticus. The sequence continues at coordinate 179,582,945 of JAHLJT010002406.1, forward strand.
AGCTTTTCCACTGGTGGGAGATACTTGGTTAGGGAAAACTGTACTCTGTCCACTCGTTTCAAATATTGTCCGTGGAGTGGTCTCTCCACGATTTCTTTAACATTTTTTGTGTCTTACATTTCATGTTAAGTAGCATCAGAAGTTCAGTGTCTCTGTCATTCTGCGTGTCTTGCATAGTCTTGTTCGTAATGCTTCTTGCTACACTTACAATGCCTCTGTTTTCCATTCTCCGGTCAGATTTCATGACTTGCCTCTTATAGTGGGTCATCTTGATGGCTGACCACATACTTTCCCATTCCGACTATTGCATTGTGCCAGGAGGCCTCAATTTGTCTGAGGTCTCTTCCTCCTTTCTTACGTGACACATAAAGTCTATGTACATCAGCTTAAGGGTGGGCAAAGCATTGTTAGCAGTTTTCTGGTTTTTCGATCCATGATGCGAACTTCTTGCTCAATCCAGTCCACTAGTCCGGAACTGTATTCGGCTACACGACACTGTCAAACTACCAAGTGCTTGATATTTTATTTCCGGAGTTCAGAGCGGACAAGCCTCACTCTTGTGTAATGCTCCCTGCGAATACTTTCATTGTTTCGTTCATTGTATTATTGTTATTGTTATTATTATTATTATTATTATTACTATTATTATTACACTCCCTCTATTCTACGTACGTAGTACGCGAGATGTAATTAATTTCATGATAAAATTTAGATACAGAACATATTTGTGCATTGAACTGACTTCAAAGCTCGGCACCGGTGGCCATTCACTCAACATCAAGGCCTCTATTTCGCATCAGCAAAAAAATGTTCAGAGTAAAATTAAAAGCAAACACAGCGGCAGAAGATCCTGGGACTTTGTTCGTGCTAGAATCATGAGATTGATGTACTTCTTTACTGAAGTACAGGAATGCTGAATGTTCTTGAATTTCTTATCTCATTTTCATGGATTTATGCGGAGTTCCTCAACGATAACTTATCAAATGATAATGTTATCATTGCCCCGGTTAATGCAATGTGGAGCTTTGCTCTATATTTTATTTGTACGTCTTCCTCATCTATTCTGGATGAAAATAGGGTAATTAAGCCCACGTCACAGAACACTAATAATAAAGTAGGAAAATTGTACGTGGATTGAGAAATACATGGCCAGCGGGAGAACTAGCTCGGAGAAGTAGTGATTCATGATTCAATTCCTATTTGGTCTGGTTTTAAAAGTCCAAGCACCGATACAGATATCTCAAATATCCATGATGCTGATTATGTTTCTAAAGCGACAAAATAACTTATTATAAATATATTTTGTTTTCCATTAAAGTCTTCCACTTTATATGTACTGTTGAAAAATAGTTCAGATAATTATGACTCCCCTGTATTACGTTGAAGGGCGGGTCTATCATAGACATTCAATTTGGGACAGGCGAGTCCTGGTTTTGCCGAGGTTCAATGTCTTACACAGGTGCTCTTGTAGTGCATCTGGGTGTTCGAAAGATAAACGACTTTTTTGCTGTACATTTATTACATACAAAACGTTATGTTAACGAGAAAATTTGACTAATAGGTTAAATACACTACAAATTATATTATCGCGCTTTCCTCATATGCATCTGCATCGGTTAATAATATTAGCTTAGTACGGCACCGTGGTCCGCTGGTGTTGTCTGTCAATAATTTCATCAGGCAATCCAATCGACGTTTATGGGTAACAGTGATTAAATCGACCACTGCAATTGGTATGAGACATTAGTTGGAACACCGAGGAGAAGAATAAGGGAAATCAGGTGAATAAGAAACAGAATGAAGAGAAGTAGTAGTTGTAGTAGAGAGAATAAAAATGAATGAAAGGAAATAAAAGGAGGAAAAGAAGAGAAAAAGTAGGAGTCGGAGAAAATAGGAGTTTAGTACCTTACTTAGGCCAACCAATAACCCTACTTTCGCGTCAGCTTACGTTCATTCTCACAGAAGAAGAGCAATAATTATAATTGTAAACTAAAATATTGTAAGTTCCGCGTATATTTTCTACGACCGGATAAGGAAGGATTCCATTACGGATTCCTCCTGCAGAGTATGCACTTCACTTACCAGTGTGGACCTTCTCAAACAGAACAGTAACTCGTGCAGAGGACTCACCTGAAACAAACAAAGCACTTCTATTAATGCCAGTGCTACGAGTAAAACGTGCTGCGACGAATAAATCTTTCTTTACATACTTAGTACAGAAAGTGAGTCCAGCATTTTGAAAGGAGTACACGAAAGGTTAATTTTAGCACGAATTCATGGAAACATACAAGAATATACTCTTGGTATCATTCCGAAGATGCGAGGCGGCAGCCATGTTGATTCAGGTATCCCCAGTGTTTTGTTTACTCTGTACAGTCGTTTCATATGGCCATGACTCCTTTACGCTATGAGTACCGCAAAGTTACACTTTCTAATCAATAAATAGTGAAGGTAAGAACTAGTTGCCAGGCAAGAGTGATGAAAACAGTTTTCATGATTGTTAGAAATTAATTGTAAACAACAATTTTAAGTAGTTTTAAAAATTCAAAATTTCATTAAAATCGGCCCTACAATCAATATGAATTTTGAAGCTCTAACAGTTGAAAATGAGTATAAAACCGGTAAAATTATGTTTTTATAATTATTTCTCTCCAATTATGTCCAAATTTTGAAAAGTTCCACAACGCTTAGTTACAACACAAAGATCAGAAGGTCGAAATATTTAAGGGCGAAATTCACAAAAGAACCATCTCGCACAAACATGTACTTTCCATCAAAAATCGATCCCGAACTTTCTCACGATAGTATAAATACTCCAACACTCTATAAAGTTGGGCCGTTTCGTTTCTGAGGGGAAACTCGGAAAAGGAAATGTGTCAAACATAAAGGGGGGATTCAATAAAATTCCAATAGCACATCATCCTGTCTAAGGAAATAGTGATTAATGGAACTAGGTGATCTTTAGGAGAAATTGCACTGCACTACTTTTTCGCAGCCACCCAATATGCGAAAATATTTATTGGCAATTCTGCACTATCTTCGAAATTCATGAGATATTTAATTCAAATGAAGGTTGCAAGTGAATTTTAAATTATCTTCATATTGCTGGTCTTGATATTATGATCTGAATTATTGTAAAATGTATTGTAATCAATATTTCTATTTATTTTAATTTATAAAATGTATCTTTGAAATCAGTAGTGATCGCTAATGACTTAAGATGTTTTCAGAACGGCCTAATTCTTTTTTTTATCTGCGCTAATTGAAAGTCTGGAAGAGAATTGCGTTGTCTGGAAGAGAATTCATGCGACCGGCTGCCTCTGCTAGGTAGTTTTCTGTGGTTCCTCCGATCAACACAACGCTGAATGCCGGAGCAGTACCCTAACAAATAGGCTACGGACTTTCTACCTCCTCCTTGTTACACACACTAACACACACACACACACACAGACACACACACACACACACACACACACACACACACACTACGACACATGTCGGGAGATCGGTCGGGAGCTTAGAGCTTGTCCCACGCTTAGGCGGTGCCCACCTGGTGGGAGATACCTGTTTGAGGGGAAAACCCCGCTAGCCGATGGTATGTCAGCGCCGGATCTCTCCATCCAGAGGTGGAAGACCACCGCCACCTCCCGAGCAAAAAACATGTACCACAGTTACGGGAGTAATGACCCTAGTGGTTGAGGTGCCCGGAACCTCCAGCAGTCAACCAATCAAGCAGCGACGGCCGCTCGGCGACCTCGAGCTGCGGCGGGGAGCGTGCCGCGAGGGAGGCCGCGATCGCCGCGCCCCGCGCGGTGCAGCGCCGAGCCGCCGCCGCCGCCGCCGCCGCGTTTTTACGTCAGCTCTTAATTTACGGGAATTGAGTTTCCTCGTTGAGCGGAGTGAGCGAGCGGGGCCTCCTCGTTGGCCAACGCGGGCGGCGGGCGGCGCAGGGGCAGTGGCACATCCAAGGGGGCCTTGGGGGTATGGCCCCCTCCTAAAGACCTAGAGATTTTGTTGTTATTTACCAAATTAATTTAAGTCAGTTTCATTACGTTTAGTTACAGTTGTCTGGGTTCAAAAAATCGAATTTTCGTTTTTATACATGTTTGAAAACGGTAAGTTTTGATCTTATTTTCTGTGAAAAAACTATTTTTATACCAGCTTTAGTTTAGAAGTTACGTAGAGTTTAACTTATGCGCTGCACATTTACGCAACACATTCCACTAAACCTTGAAACGTAATTATCTGTAAAAGTAAATTTTTATTTTGGTTTTAAAAATAACTTTTTTTCTAATGTTGTAATCTCTCTCACATTTTCAGGATCTCCTACAGCTACCCATAACTACAGATTCAACTATTTTCAACATAGTCACCCTTCACATTTCAGAAATAATAAATTAATTATAGGTGAAAAATATATAAAATTCCATTGTCAGAAATAAAACAAAACAAAAAATTAAAATTCATTTACAATCATTGCTATTTTCATTACAAGTTGTAGCCCAAGTAATTTATACACATATAAATAAAAATTTTAGCAAAATTTTGAAAATTATGTTATCAATCATTAAAACAGTAAAAGCCTCCATATTTTGCAGCCGCTATTTTGTATGGCAAATTAACATATTTAAAAACTGCATTTTTGTTTGATAGATCAATTTTTGGAATTACAGTGCGTCAATCTTTATACTTGCAAAATTTGCTTAAGAAAGGATTAACTGTTTTGGAGAAAATAAAATCAAAAATTTGTGAAATATTATTGTTTTAACTGTAGCTACCCCCTTAAATATTTATGTTAAAATTACATATTTATTAAAACAATAATATAGTATTGTATCATGTATACACAAAAATAATATACTATATAATCACTAATATGATTATAATTTAACACAAATATATCGTGGCCTCCCCCAAATGATCGGCTGGATCCGCCCCTGGGAGGGGGATGGAGTGGGGGTGGGCGGTGGAAGGGGCTGGGGACGCGCGGTGGAGGAGACGCGATGAGGTGGCGTCCATCAGATTAAGAAGAGCAGTCATCGTTATTAAATTCATGTTCAGCGTCAGCAACATCAACACATTCTTACATATCACAAGCTCCCTTTTCAGCTCTGGTCTGGATTAGTGCGGATCCTACAGCTTTCATTCGTTTCAAATTTCAAGAGAAATAAGATGAAGCCATGCTCTTTGACTTTCTCTCAGAACAGTTTGCAAAACATGAAATACCAATTTCAATTTGTGTCTATTGTTTGATGTATAGATGATGAAAGATAGCAATATCTACTTTATTAACAATGAACATCTTCACACGAGTATATAAAGAGTTAAGCACCGAACTTGTGGTACAGATTGGGAAGCCTCCAGGCTTCTTCCCTCGAATTCACGCCCACATACACTCAAACTTAGAGCCACAACACCCCCCACACACACACACACGCATACCCCGTACTAGCACTAATATGTTTGATTGCCGGGAAGGCAGTGCCACAAGACTGTGTGAATGGAGGGCCCGCCCGGGAAGCCTCCAGCCGCCAGCGCCGTGGCGCCTTCCTTCTCCGTCCCCCCCCCGCGAGAAAACCTCATTAAAATGTCTCGCTCTATTTGCGCAGGGCGAAACGTCCTTTTTCCGGCTTCCCAACTCCGCCCCGCCCCTCCCCGCACTACCACTTCCAGTCTCCCTCCCCCACTCCCCGCCCCGACATCCCCTCCCATCGCCCATCTCTAAGCCGCCGCTCTGCCCACCCCGCACTCCCACTTCCAGACTCCCTCCTTCACTCCCCGCCCCGCCATCCTTCTCCACCTCTCGTCCCTCAGTCCCCGCCCCGCCCCTCACCACAATCCTATTTCGTCTCTCATCTCTCACTCGCCGTCCCGCCATTTCCTTCTACCTTCCATCCATCACTCCCCGCTCCGCCCCGCCATTCCCTCCCATCGCCCCTCCCTCACTCCCCGCTCCGCAATCCCACTTCCAGACTCCTATCCCTCACTCCCCTCCCCGCCAATTTCCTTCTACCTTCCATCCGCCACTCCTCGCTCCGCCCTTCCCTGCCCTCCCACTTCCAGTTCTCCATCCCTCACTTCCCGCCCAGCCAATCCCCTTCCACCTCCCATCCCGCGCTCCCCGCAATCCCACTTCCAGTCTCAAAACCCTCACTCCCTGCCCCGTTATCCCCTTGAACTTCCCATCCCTCACTCCCGCAATCCCACTTCCAGTCTCCAATCCCTCACTGCTTGCCCCGTCATCCCCTTCCACCTCCCACCCCCTCACTCCCGCAATCCCACTTCCAGTCTCCAATTCCTCACTGCTTGCCCCTCATCCCTCCAAACCCTCACTGCTCACTGCCCTGCCCCATCATCCCCCTTCCACCTCCCATCCCTAGCTCCCCGCCAATCCCACTTCCAGTCTCCCGTCCCTCAGTCCCCCGCCCCCCGCCCCACCATCCCCCTTCCATCACCCATCCCGCAATCCCACGCCTTCCTCTGCCTCACTCCCCCTCCCTCTCTCCCTCATCCCTCACTCTCACTCTCCCGGGCACCCCTCCCCCCACGCGAAGCATCGCAGCGACGCCGACTATAATCCCCGCGCTCTTCTGCTCTTCACCTCCGAAGCGAGCGACAGGAAGCGGCCGTGACGCCGGACTGTTTCCACAAGGAACTCCCGTTGGCGGTAACGCAGTCGAGAAGCACTGCTGCAGATCATTTCCACGATACGCCCCCAGACCTTGTTTCAGAATCCGTTAAAATTATTCCTGAACAAAGTTCACACAATTTATTTATTCAAATCCAAATCAAGTTTTGACTAAAAGAAATACCAAGGTTTACGCTTTACTTTCTTCATATTTTCTTACCGATTCATTGCTCTTGACTCGCATGTCGCCTGATAAGTTGTTAGCACTTTCACAGTAACAGCAGCGATATAATTAAAATTATAAAACATCATTACAAGAAATGACTTCTTATAAAATTACAACGAACTGCAAAAACTGATTTAGTAAACATAATTCACTATTCTGAAACAAAATTATTATAGTAATAAATGATTGCCACAATTAGCTGGCAATTATCTTCCGATGCACCAACCAAACACATGTCAGGGTTATCGCGATGCAGTGAATGGTCGACCGCAGCACTGGATTATGAAATCGAGGGCGTAGACAACTGTATTAGAGGCGAACGCCGAGGGTCCTCTGCTCCAGTGTTGACACAAATCCCCTGGTAAAATTCCCTTGGCTTTCGTAGGCGTGATAAGGAATTTCCCCACTACTGGAAAAACATCGCATCTGACACTGACTAAACAGACACCCATTTTTCTTTTTCCGTTCACACCTGATAATACCTTGAAAGACAAGACACGAGGGAGCTTCATTTCTATATTTACAAAAATATAACAAAAATTTCCCTCCTTAATGTCCCATGTTGGTATTGAAAAAAAAAACACTACACCAGTTACTAAAAATAAATCTTCCTTCGATCGTCGGAATCCATTCACTGATTCATAAGTTGTGAGGGTGGGAGAAATGGTAAAAGTGCGATGGTAGTAGATGTCATGATGTAGAAACAAAGATGATACCCACGAAGTCGGTGATAAAGAAGCATCCAGAACAACATTTCACGCAAACAATCGACAGAAAAACTTTCATTAACAAACAAAACTAGTGTGAATGCGCAGCACATTGAAACTTTGGAGTTTCGAGTGAAAACCGAGAGTCTGTGTATGTACGAGAGAGAGAGAGAGAGAGAGAGAGAGAGAGAGAGAGAGAGAGAGGGAGAGAGAATGCAGTTAGGGCTAAATGCTGGAGAAATCTGGCGAAGGCAGAAGGAAAGAAGAGGGACGATAAATGCATAATAGTTTCACTTTTCAGACCAGTCACAGCGGCAGCGTGCCCGTTGCGTGTGTTGTTGTGTGTGTGTGTGTGTGAGAGAGAGAGAGAGAGAGGCGCTGTAGCAAGAATGTGGAGTGGGGTCGGTCGAGTGGGACAGAGTCGGGAAGGGTGGATGCGAGTGTAGGAGCGGGTAAAGGATCGGAGAAAGAAGCGACAACCATGGAAAGACGAGGATGCGGGAGACCAATGGAGCGGTGAGATGCGAGGGGGGGCTTCGCGTTGAGGGCGAGCGACCATCGCCAGTGGCCAAAGGTGGAAGCGCAGGGTGCGAATCGTCTGAGGAGAAGGGAGGAGGGCGAGGGCGATACAAGCCGGCAGCAGCCGCATCGGGCGGGGGCGAGGGCGAAGCGGCCGATGGCCCTAAACGCTGCTCGCCACCTAACGTCTCCATTTCCGTGCTCCATTTGGCAAGGCCCCCGCCCCTTCACCGTCCCTCAGCCCCTCCTCACCTCTCGTCCCCATCCTCCCTTGATTCAACTCGACTCGACTCGACTCGACTCGACCCGTCCCGCTTCGCGACGCCTCCCCCCAGCAGCCGAGCCGCTCACAGGCGGGCAAGCGGGCGGGCGGGCGAGCGGGCGGGCGAGCAGGCGGGCAAGCGGGCGGGCGAGCGGGCAGGCAAGCGGGCGGGCGAGCGGGCGGGCAAGCGGGCGGGCAAGCGGGCGGGCAAGCGGGCGGCAAGCGGGCGGGCAAACGGGCGGGCAAGCGGGCGGGCAAACGGGCGGGCAAGCGGGCGGGCGAACGGGCGGGCAAGCGGACGGACAAGCAGGCGGGCAAGCGGGCGGGCAAACGGGCGGGTAAGCGGGGCGGGCAAGCGAGCGGGCAAGCGGGCGGGCAAGCGGGCGGGCAAGCGGGCGGGCGAGCGGGCGGGCAAGCGGGCAGGCGGGCAAGCGGGGCGGGCGAGCGGGCGGGCGAGCGGGCGGGCGAGCGGACGGACAAGCAGACGGGAAACGGGCGGGCAAGCGGGCGGGCAAACGGGTGGGAAAGCAGACAGGCGAGTAGGCGGGCCGAGCGGACCGGCAAGTGGGCGGGGCGAATGGGTGGATGGGTGGGTTCGGGAGGGCGGGCACGGGAGCAACCGGCAGGCGGGCAAACGGGCGCGCGCGGGACGGGCGCCAATACCACAATTTTTTATCAGGAAAACATTTTATTATTTAACCTTCTTTCAAAAATAAATATGCAGAATTCATTCACTATGAGTTAATGGGTTCTTTTATCGCACACAAGAGCTACTTAGAACTGACACCATAGCTCATGCTGCAAACACGGTGGGAGCCGGCAGACTTCGTGGTGTAATTGTCCCATTACCTTGCTCGGCCTTTCAGCGGCGTGACTGGAGCATGGGGAGACGGGCGCGTTCCGGACCAAGCTCACAATGGACACCAATCAATTTGAGACTCCGCACCCTCGGACAGATTAGCAATTCCAGAGCATGAAAAAACCCTCTGGGTAGCTTCCGGATCTGTCATTTATTTTTCTTTCTTTTACAGAGGTACCCATTGAAGTTCCTACAGTTAAAAAGGAAGTTGTCGAAAGCCATGTAAAGACGCCCAAACATGAAACCGTTCAGACTACACGTCAAGTGAATTCTACCTTCGCATCCATTCGGAAGTCACGAGCGTCTGCGACCGTAATCTCAATAGTAAAATGTCACGAATAGGACACGGGTTCGTGGTTGACAATTGCGCAACGCCGATGCGCATGAATCCATACTCGGGCATTATTGTTCTTACACATACAGAAGTTCTTCAACGGGTCGTAATTCGTGTTCAATAATAATAATAATAATAATAATAATAATAATAATAGCAATATTTATCGTACGTAGAATTGAAGAAACTCTAATCTCTTGAAAGTCAAATGAATTCAATGAATAAATACATATGTTTAAAATTAACAACGTAAGCCATAAAATCAATTTGTTGGACAGTGAAAGTTCGTGCGTACACGACACAATGTCATATACCGCGATTTATTTACTGGTGCCTCTGACAGGTGATCAGTTGTTACTGTGCCATCCAATCGGGACCTTACACGTCACTACAGTGACGTCACTATGGTGGCGTACAACCTTTGGATTGGGTGACACCGTAACAGCTGATTTACGTCAAACGCAGCTTGCAATAAATCCAAGTATAGTTTGAAAGCTGAATTTACTATAAAGGATAAACTGTGGCCCTTACACTTCTCTCAGATCTATACTGCGATTTTCGTAACTTTGCCCCTCACAGGAATCAGCTATTCACGGTTTCATCGAATCGGGAGATTGAACGTTACCAGTGACGTCACTGTCGCGAAATATAAGCTCCCGATTGGATGGCAGGGAAACACCTGATTCCTGTCAGGGACAAAGTTACAAAAATCGCAATATAATAAATCTCAACTCAGCATCCTCTCTCACCATCCTCCGCCGCTCGCTGCTGCCAGCCTTCTGCCTCCTCGCATGGATCTCTCTGCTTGCAATCTCTTGTAATTTACTCCAAGAGCGACGCAACGACCACGCGAAGAAACGAGCTTAGGAGAGAAAAACGAGTCAGAGACGGCGAGCGAGTGAGCAAGCGAGTGGGTGTTCAAGATCGCAAAAAAAGGTGGGGGAGGGTCGGTAGCGACCGGCTTCCAGAGAGGATTATTCGCGATACTTAAACACAGTTATACGTGAGTTTTTATTTCTTGGCGCGTGGGGTCTTGTCTTCACGGTGGAATATCTCGCGGCATTTCCCGTCGTTCTCGGTCGTGCGCGGCGTCGGAGGCGGCGAAATTTGATGATTTGATGATGAAATTTGAGGAAGGAGCGGCGAATGATGATTTTTCTTGCCGAAAAGTTTTTGTGAATGACTTCAATTTCGTCTTTCAAACTGAAATACCTAAGTAAGGGGACGACGAAATTTTCCTTTCCGCCACTGCCGCCCACGCAGCGCCGTGGGGGGGGGGGGCGTGTCGCGCGCAGGCAAGAGGTCAAAGGGCGGTGGCGGGGGGGGGGGGATGCGCCCGGCGCGCTTCCCGGGGGATAAAAGCGCAAAGTGCGGCGTCCGCTGCCGCCTCAGCCGCCGGCCGGGAGGAGATAAAATCGGAAGCCCACAGGAGGCCTCGCCTGCGCCTTTCGGCTTTTGGCTTTCGCCCGCCCCAGGCAGCGGCCCAGGCAAGGCCAGCGGCCGATCCACGAGCCTACGCTCCGGGGGGGGGGCGCGCGAGACCGTGTTGCCGATACTAATTATACTGCGATTTTTCTAACTTTGCCCCTCAAGGAACATCTTTGCGATGGAATATGTCACGGTATTCCGCATCTTTCGTAGTTGTTCCGCTAGATTTCGCATGATCGCAACCTATCAAGCAGTGCTTGCGATCATGCGACTTCTACCGACAAGACCGAGAAAGAGGCGAAATAACGTGTGATATTCCGTCGCTGCCGTAGGCGCTTCAGGGGCAGAGTTAGAAAAATCGCATTAGAACCACTTGAACTAGCACAATCAGTTTCGTAACAACAACATTAAGATACGAGGAAAATTGTGATTATATTTAACATATAACCGTTTGTTATGTTGTTTATTTTATTCTAATGGTTTCTTGACCTTAATAAAAAGACTCTATTTTTTATGACAATTTACTTATTGCTATAAAAGTATGACGTTTCGGCCTTATTTGGGGCCTTTTTCAAAACTCTAAAAAAATAGAATGAAAGTTTTGTTCAAATGTTGGAGAATTATCAATAAAATGGTAATACATCTGTGACAAAGGGATGCTTTTAGAGGATTGAACAAAAATAATTAAAAAAAACATACCCAGTGTCCAAGATTATTGACATCATAAATAAACAGCATTGTGATCAAAATTGTCATTGGTATAAAAAAATACCAATATTATTTTTTAGATTTTTTTGAAAAAGAAATAAAAAAGGGTCGAAACATCATAATTGTATAACAATAAATAAAATGTTATAAAAATACTGAAAATAGTGATCACAAAATGGCTATAAAACTTATACGATATTGGAATAAATGACATACAAAATTACGCATCCAAATGCCAGAGGTCTATGGCGAATATTTGGTGAGGAGTAGAAGAGTTGATCAAATTCCGCACGTTAAATAACACTACCTATCTAATATAATATCACAACATAAACACAAGAACTAATACTGAAAAGAATACCATCTTCAGTTTCGCAGAATAGTAGTCTGAATAATCTCTCAAATATCCATGTTTCCGGTTCCTTTGTTTTGGATACCTATGATTCAAACATTTGAAGTAGAGTACACCATAAGTACCGAGAAAAGTGACTCAGGGCGAAGCGCTGTGACTCGGGCGTTCGGGAGGCCCGGGTTCAATCCCCACGCAGACCATCCTGACCCGGGTTTTCGTGGCGTCCCTCGGCCATCCACGCGAATGCAGGGATGGTTCTACTGAAAGACCACGACCGCGAAACCGGCGTCGCTAGCCGAATTCCTTCGTACGCCTTCCTTCGGAGGGGAAGTAAAGCCGGCTGTCCCGTGTTAGCAGATTTACTGCATGTAAAAGATCCTCAAGCCTAAATGACGCCTCTGAGCTAAATTCAAAATCGCCTGTTTCGTCGCCCACCTTCTTTCTCCGCTAGTTGGTGAAAGGAGCGTAGCGAAATTTGCGTAGTCAGACGGAAGAGCAGGCCTCATGGCCTGAGTCTCCAAACGTAAAATAAGGCATTAATTCAATTCAATTCAATTCGTTAACTACGTGACGTCACGAAGGTTAAGCGAATTCGAGACATCGCGGCTTCCTGGTAGGGTGACCAAGGGCGGATACAGCCGATCATTTGGGGAAGGGGGGAATCATAGATTTTTGTTAAATAATAAACAGATTTGTTGTTATATTGTATATTATTTTGCAGTGTATGTACAATATAATATTATTGTATAAATACATACTTTTACCTAATTTTAATAGAAATAAATATTTAAATGAATTGTGCCATATAATGAAAGGTAAGAAACGAAAACCCTAGGCCTCTTTTTTTGTTGGCGGCCGTGCCCCCCTCCCCGGATCCGCCACTGAGGGTGACCGACTAAAAACCCCGGGATCTAACGGTGCCGACGCAAATTCCTCTTTCCGGGGCATACTACATCGGCTAAATACAAACACAAACCGTAAGTGACACGCCAAGAAATTGAGTAATGTTGCCGGTGGCAAGGGCACTTATTGAACTCTTTTCCAGCACGGGGCCCCAACTCTTATTAGAGGGGGCGATTGGCACTTGCCGGCAGGAGCGGCGACCTCCCTGAACAGAGTCCCTGGACGCGCGCAAGGGCTCGGCCAGCGCTGCCGGTAATGAGCGCCCGCCCCCGGGCCTTGGCGGACCGCACCGTTTATCCGCCAACACGCTCGTTTTGCGGAATTTCAGGCGCGCGCGCGCGCCGCCGCCCACCCCCCGCGGCGCTGCACCCGCGGAGGCCGTAGAGTCCCTAGGTACAGAGAGTAGCGCCACCGTCGCCATTTAATATCCACCCACCCGACAACCCCGTCAGGCACCAATCAGGAACTGAAGGGAAATTATAGCATTTGGTGACATTATGAAGATTTTCAAGAATATTAATGTTGGTTTGGGGTAGATTCATGGTTCTCAACATTAGGATTATTACGCAGTTCCAATTTTCCTGACAACTGGACATAAAATGGCGGGATCAGTGGAACAGTGGAATGCGCTACTCTCTGTATCTAGAGACTCTAAAAGGCCGCCCGCGCCTCCCACAGCACGCCTGCTCCCCCCCCCCGCCGCGCTCCTCAACAGGTCTCTCTCAAACACTTTTTACTTTCCCTATACGTACGGATATACAGAGGGATATACGTAGTATAGGGAAAGTTATGTAATGCTGCGCGAAAATGGGTCGCGGGCCGTGATAACGAAAAAGTGGATAAAACCACTTGGTAAATTAAGAAAAAAAATCCCCTAACACGTGGTGTGGCCAGAATCCTTCTTTAATGGGTCCTTGATACCGAAAAACCAATTGAAAGGAAAACGTCCGTCTGTCCGTCCGTCCGCGTCCGTCTTCGATTTCTTCCAAATTGGATATTCCCCGGTCGATATGGTTCTAGTCGAAGCTTTGAGATTTTGAAAAAGATTCTGTAAAATTTGGGGGTACTTTACACGAAGTCCTCCAAACATTTTCAAAATTTTCTCAAAATCGGCTCCGAATTTTTTCTTTAAATTTCTTGTAAGAAAAGAGTAAAATACACTTATTAAGATCGCTTAGGTTCGATTTTCACGGATGACTAAGAATTTTCGAAAATTGTGAAAGTTTGAATTTTATTCGGTGTCTTCCTCCAACCACAAAATTCCAGATAGAGATTTTTCCTTCAAATAAAATTTGTTCTTCATAGTGAGATTTTTCTTTAAGATCATGTACATTTTTTTTAGCTACTATTACACTTGGGTTTTCATAACATGGCGCGTCAACGCCTGTCTTCACGGAGGAATACGTCACGGTATTTCGCGTTTTTCTCGGTCATGCCGCTAGATGTTACATGATAGCGACAGCATCAAGCACTGCTTGCGACCATGCGATATCTAGCGGCACGACCGAGAAACACACGAAATGTGATGTCTGAAATGGTGGGGGGGGGTGATGGAGCCATACATGATATCAGGCTCTTCCATGCACAACGCACAGAACCACATTCGTATTTTGAATTTTCTAGAAAACAATTCCTTAAATCTAAACTTAACCTATTTTTACATTAAGAGGACGTTGACCCCGAGGGCGCTAGGTGCAGTATTATCGCCCGACCTGGATGCAAGGGATTTTCACACTAGTCCAATAACCCTTCGCGGGCCACAATAAATGGCGGGCCGCATGTGGCCCTTGGACTGCGAGCTGGACAACCCTGGTCTACACGTTCGCTTCCGCGGCCTCCGCCACCGTCCCTTCGCCGACCGCGAATGCCGCAGACGCCCCGCACACGCCTCCACGGTCATCCCCCCCCCCCCAGCGCCGTCACCGGAACTGTCAGCCGCTACGTCACCGCGATTAGCAGCAACGCGTCGCCAGCTCGTCCAACTGCATCCGTCGCCGCCGCGGAAGTGGCCGCCGCCTGACATCTAGCGGGCGCGGAGCGCACTCGCTCCCTCCCAGGCGCAAGGAGGCCAAGGCGATGCGGCGCAGCCACGGCGCCCCACTCGCTCTGCTCCGCGAGCAACTGGACGGTGTTATGCATCAACCGGCTACGCGACATTACACAAGTTTTCAGATAACCGTGTTCAAAGGTTTCATTACATTTTCAGCTCTAAAAACTTTAATTTAATTATTTCATTCATTGAAGCGCCAAACTACACAAACATGGAAGTGGAATATCTTGCGCTTACCTGCACAATGTGAAATTAAGAAGAGCTGATTTAAAGATCTAGGTTTATAGCCGGTTGTTGCGAAACATAAAATCCCTGATGTGATTGATGGCGTTTACATTTTTCATTAATTATCAAGCTATGTTTACAGATTCGACGCCAAAATTTTGTGTACACTTAGAACATGGTCCAATGCAACTGATGGCGTCCGTATCTCATTTTTTTTTTCAAAAATGGCGCTTAGCCGGTTGATGCATAACACCGTCCAATTGCACTCGCGAACAGATTTGACTGTAGGGAAATTTGCGTGGTCAGACGGAAGAGGCGAGACCTCATCTTACACGAGTCACGTAAAATAAGGTATCGTTAGGGAGTTTTTGCCACCGCGAATGGTAAGTACTAGCGATATTCTGCGCATGCGCAGATGCATAAAAGTGACGCGAAACTTGATCTGCGCATGCGTAGAAGATCGATTGTGCTGTCCGCTATGACGTGCAAAAACTCTCTATTAGAGAGTCTGTGCCAACCTTGGAGAGATAGGAGGCAGTATGCGCTTGCGCAGAAGATCGACAGTGCTCCACGCTAATTTTGGCACAAACTCTCCAATGAAATCAATTGAAAAAAGGAGGAATTAATAACGAACAATGTACCGTTACCAAACCATATTGCAACTTTGATAATTTCGATAGATTAATTGATTGATTCTTCGAGATTCCGGGCGCGACAACTATAGTATCCATTAGTCCCGTAAGTGTAGTGCGTGTTTTCCTCGGGAGGTGGCGGTGATCTTTCCCCGCCGGATGGGGGGATCCGGCGCCGACCTACCCTCGACTACGGGGTTTCCCCAACCAGGTATCCCCCACCAGCGGGGCACCGCCCCAGCCGGGACAAGCTCTAACAAGCACCCGACTGGTCTCCCGGCATGTGTGGTAGTGTAGTGCATGTTAGTGTATGTGTGTAAGGGGGTGAGGATAGGACAAGGAATAGGAAGGAAAGATCGCGTGCGGTCCCTGGCCCGTTTGTTAGGGCACTGCTCCGGTATTCTTCTGGTGTTGATCGGAGAAACCACGGAAAACTATCGATCAGAGCAGCCCACCTCGCGAACGGAGATCCACTCACGGATCGGGGGTGGGGGGTATGGCCCCCCCAAATGGCCTAAGAGTTTTCCAATCCAAGAAGATCCACCGCCACATCCCGAACAAAACTTGTACTACACATACGGGGACCAATGACGTTAGCAGTTGACGCGCCCGTAATAACTAATCAACTCAATCACACGGAAGAAATAGAAAGCCGGTGGAGTGGCTAAACGACAAGCGAAACCGGACAGATACATAATCTTCGGTGTGTTTGCGATGCAAGCCGCGAGTACCTCGTCCTCATGGGTCTCTACCAAGCAACCCGTCAAAAGTACAGCCAAGTACAAGTGCTGGGCGTCACTCGTCAACGAGTCCACGTAGGCTCGTTACAGCATACACGCACACCGTTTTACTTGACAGCACAAAAACTAGCGCGTTGTCGCTCTCCTGCAGGAACAAATTGCTCTCGCGAATGAAATCAGTCTGCTCCTGATTTTCTTCTGGTTGGAGTTCGTGCTGATCGTCCACGAAGTTCACTGATAGTCTTCGAACGTAGATCTGTACCGATAGTTTTGCTAAACATATGAAACTGAGAGTTGTTCCATTAACCAAAAAATGCTGAAAAATTCGGACTGGCAAACATGGATGGCTGTGGGCTATACTCGAGACGCGAATCGATAATAACTACGAAGCGGATTCCTATTATTTTTGCATATTTTTATCCGTTGCTTCAGGGCATAGTTACGTGAAATTTCTTGTCATTGGTTAGATTTGGAAGGTATATAGATTAATATGTTAATGCATATTTGTGCGCATTTAGCCGAATTTTTCCGTTCGCGCATATTTGTGTATGTTTGAGGGGCGTATTATGCAAATTTCGTTAAAATAGAGACTTATCTCTAAAACGTTTCATGTTTTCTTAAAATTTATTTATTTGTGAGCGTTCATTGATTAGAATGAGCTTGTCACAAATTTCGCTTTCTTCTTTTCTATTGATAATAAAATACTTCGGCAAATGTATGATATTTCTTGATGTCATATTTTTTAAATCAGGCAGAAAAAATCAAACAAGACATACAATGCAGTTCAGTAAGGTGCATGTTTACTTCAATTATATCTCCGGAGAAGTAAGCTATAGGTTATGGTATGTTTGCACAAAATCATATATTTTCATTCCAAGCATACTTCTCCTGAATTTTGTCAAGAAAGGTCTATTCAAGAAATGAAATATTGTTAATTTTAATTGCATATTAAAGTGCACATTTAAGAATTTTTAGGTCATAAATGCATATTTTTAACAGCATATTTCAAGATTTTTTTAGGGCATAAAATCCTCTCCCTAGTAATAACTGTATGCACCCCCCAATGTGCATGGGCGTGTCAGCGAATGAACCGATCTGTGTGACCTGGTGGTTTCGCATTGCTTGGGACAAGTGCCTGGCCCTTGTGGGGCTCCGCCGCGCACCCGGCCGGCGAGAGGGCACCGGCTCCGCTTCCTGTGGCGAGGGGGGTGCGGGGGGCGGGGCGCGGAGGGCGCAGGCGCCTGGGGCGAGGGGTGCACGCCCTGGGCGCGGACGCCCGCACACAAAGCCCCGCGCGGATCGATATGCGCCCCGCCCCCGACCCTGCCGCCGCCGCCGCGGAGAAATCCTCTCGGATATTGCATCACATTTGCAGCCCTTCTGCCCGTTTCCCTCGGAGCGCGTTACGCGGGTTGCTTCTGCGCCGCCACGGAACTCACAGTAATTGCAGTCATTACCTACGTCATACTTCACTCCTTGGAGGCTTCGAATACCTTGGGTCAATTGGCCAAAATGGTAACTTGGTCAATTGGCCAACACGGTCGCAAGGCCTGACGCTCTTGCTGGAGTTGGAAATGTCCACCCGGACCTGAGTTTCTCGGCGGCACTCACGTCGACAGTGTCAAGGTGGGCGCAGTGAAAAGGCGGTGTTAAGCTCCTTGTTGCCGGGCTCGACCGGTGACCCACCAGTTGGACCCCTCCCCTCTGACCTTTGAGCGGAATTGCGGGAGGAACTTGTTCCCAGACCTGTATATGAAAGTCCGACTTGGAGCATGAATCCCACGTCAGGTCGCCTAGATTCCGGCGGTACTCACGTCGACACCTTCATGCTGGAGGCGGTGAGGAGATGCTCGGTCCGGGCGGCCCACAGATGGGCTCTTGGTTTCGTCGAGGCAGTGCCCAATTCTCGAGCGCAATTGAGCAGGGATTCATCCCGGCGCACTGTGGGGGACGCTTAATTCGACTTACGTGCTAGCCTGGAAGCCAGTAGCTCTGAGCTGGCAAAGTGGGCTCGCCCAAGCTACACTGGGAAGGCCCGTTTAAGGTGGGATCCGGATTCCAGCCTGGCAGTGTACTTGTGGACCGGAAGAGGGTGTGGATAAATCCACAGCGCTAAGGTGCCCTCCCTGTGTAATTGCACACAGAGTTAACATTATATTATTTTTGCTTGGGTTATTGGAACATGCCAGTTTCAGCAGCAAAGTTAGATCACCGAACAAGTGCCAATTCTATCGAATTCCGTCGAATGGTTTTCGCACTTTGCTACTGCATCTGTGACATAAATTGTTTGATCCCGTGGCTTTGCAACTTCATATATTCCCTTACTGTATGTACTCATGTATATTTCTTGTTGGAGAGTGTTGAAATATGTCAAATAGGGGTAAACAACATCGTCTTTTATTTCAACCAATTTCCTTCAGGCTATTCTCGCAGTTTGCCACTGCGTCGGAAACACCAGAACCCTGTAATTACACACACACACACACACACACACACACACGGTTTATGATTTATATTTTTATCTTCGGAAGGTTAGAATTCTATAGCTTAATAGACAAAGTATGAATCATGAAATCGATCAAAAAAACTATTTTACTGTCACGGTAATACTAAAGGCTGCAACGTTTCTCGAGTTTGGATAGACGTGCTAACAATTCTTGGAGTCTTCAAACAATTCGTACTACTCGTAAAGCCTCCTTAATGCGTATTCCATGGGACCGTCATAAACGTTGATAGCGGTCTACAAATTGGTGGTATTCCGATTACTATATACTGTAAATCCATATTACTGTTTCCAGGCCGGGAGGCAAATTTTGTACGTGTTGTTCGCAGAGCGGAACCAGCCGATCATTGGGGAAAGGGAGGGGGATAGTAGATTTATGTTAAATAAAAAAAAACACATTTTGTTATTGTATTGTATACTATTTATGAGCTGTAGATATTATACTATACCACATTGTTTAAATAATTGCATAATTGGAAAATAAATATTTATATCAATTTTGCCAAATAAAGGAAGGTAAACGAAAATTCTAGGCCGGGGGGGGGGTCCATGGCCCCATGCCCCGCCCCTTGGATCCGCCAGTGGTTGGTCGAAATTTATGTTTAGCTAGTACGTGCTGACGATGATTTATTCAATTTTTTTATTGAATAATTACATACCTTTGGCCAGTTAGGCCCTTGGCATGAAGATGAACTAATTGAATATTACTGATAGAAATGAGTACCTATAAAAATGCAGCTCACGTGTCAAGAACAATCTATTTCATGTGTTTAAGTAAAATTCGAAAGGAGACTATGGGGGGTCGAAGAATTGTTTGGGCAATTTACATTTTAGTCGGTTACGATGCTTAATCTATTTTGCACTTCCTGTTCGCTGGATGCCACAGGGGTCCAAACACGGGTTCGGCGGGGGGGCGGGAGGCGCCTCCGGAGGGTGGCAGGAGGCCGTGGCGGGGGAGGGGGAGGGAGCTAATAAATCCTTGTCGCGCGTTGAACCTCCGCGTGACGTCACCGCCCGTTCGGCGCCTGCCACGCGTCGCAACCACTTCGCGTCGCGCCTCATTCTTCCTAAAGGCCGCTCCACAATAGCCCGCGAACGGGAACGGCAACGCGAAGACGAGGTCGGGAACGGGAACGCGAAGACGAGGTCGGGAACGGGAACGCGAAGACGAGGTCGGGAACGGGAACGTGAAGACGAGGTCGGGAACGGGAACGCGAAGACGAGGTCGGGAACGGGAACGCGAAGACGAGGTCGGGAACGGGAACGCGAGGTACCGTTCCCGGGCAGAGATAAATGTTGACCATCCTTCCCGTTCCCGTCAAGGTTCGCGTTCCCGTCGTGTTGTGAACGCCTGCCTGAGATGACCGCCTTCCAACTTTCTTTACGTTCCCGTTCGCGTTGCCGTTCCCGTTCACGGGCTATTGTGGAGCGGCCTTCACACTCCTCCACTCGCGGCGTTGGTTAGAGTCAAACAGACGTTTCTCTTCTAATTAAAAAAGGAACGGTCGCCTTCCACGAATAAAAAAATCTTCTATGCCTCTAACGGGAGAGAAGGGTATGAATAAACGCTTTTTTGTAATGCACTATTTCGCCATACCCTGAAGTAAAATCGTTGTGCCCGTTTGTGAGAAACCAACATGGGAGTTCAGGCGTATGAAACGGTGTTGTTGAATACTTGATCAAAATAACATTTTTTCTGTAATACGAGAGTGTTTAATACTTCAAATGTTCTGTTTATGCTTTTCTCTTCGTTACTGTGCGAAAACGTGAACGTTAGAAGATGTAGAAAACTAAAAAAAGCAGGCGTTGGACGTCGCATGAGTACTCGTGCTACGAATGGCCGCGCGAGTGACGGAAATATAATAGAAGCTTCAAATATGGTTTGTAATTATTTATAGTTTCTTTCCATGGTGTATTCAATTGTAATATAAGCACAGATAAATCAGAAAGGTGTATTAATGATATTAACAAAAAAAGAAAACTTCATAATGGGTGCGTTGGACGGAGTCCCACGCGCGAATACTCGTGTTACGAATGGCTGCACGAGCGACGGAATGTAAAGCAGTGCATTTTAGAAGATGGAGCACTCAAATCAGTTTCAGAAGTGAACACATCCTCGTATTTGAGCCATTCCAGTGTTTCTGACAACCCACGCTAAGTATTCTTTAACTGAAATAAAACGTCCTAATTAGTTCTCATTTTGCAGATTGCAGCAAAAGCAACATAACCTGCTTCCCGCGGGAGAAAAAAGCCGGGCGTTACAGGTCCATGACGCGAGAACATCCTGTGGTGCGGGTTGCATGTGCACTACTGACTGGCCACCCGAAATGTCTGATAGATATACTGCGATTTTTGTAGAGCTCTCAAGATAACTCAAATCCCATCTTCGCGATGGAATATGTCACGGCATTTCGCGTCTTTTCTCGGTCTTGCCGGTAGAAGTCGCATGATCGCAAGCACTGCTTCATACGGTCGCGATCGTGCGAAATCTAGCGGAACGACTGTGAATGATACGAAATGCCGTGACATATTCCATCGCGAAGATGGGATTTGAGTTATCTTGAGAGCTCTTCCTACAAAATCGCAGTATAGTGTTGTGCATACAGCTATGCATGTAAGAGGTGAGGATAGGACAAAGACCAAGAAGGAAAGCTCAGGAGCGATCCGTGTCTCTCTTGTTAGGGTACTGCTCCGTCATTCGTCTGGAACTGATGAGAAACCAAGATAAACTACCGATCAGAGCAGCCAGCCGCTAGAATTCTCCTGACTGAATTCGCTTCTTCACGATCACTCTTATTAACATTTCCACAAGTATCCTAGTTATATTGGGGTTAAAGCGGTATACATGTTCATGGCACGCCATTTCGAATTCCTTTCTGCTAGGCTGTTTCTTCCGTGCAGACTCATCCCGAATCGACCATAACTCAGCGAGGCGCGATTGACCGAGACTGCGCGTATTCGAGGTGTGTGTGCGCTCGCCCCACTATCTCGCAATTGGCATCGCGCTAACGTTTTACGACACGTTGCCCAAGCGCTGGCTGGCGAGGCAACGGAGGCCGCGAACACAGCCAAAGCGGCGCTGCGACGCCGGCAGCTGACGAAGCTACAGTGCGATTTTTCTAAGTCTGCCTCTCGAGCCCCTACGGCCAGGATGGAATATCACACGGCATTTCGCGTCTTTCTCGCTCGTGCCTGTATAGTGCGATTTTTCTAAGTCTGCCTCTCAAACCCCTACGGTCACGATGGAATATCACACAGCATTTCGCGCCTTTCTCGCTCGTGCCTGTATAGTGCGATTTTTCTAACTCTGCCAATGAAGCCCCTACGGCCACGATGGAATATCACACGGCATTTCGCGTCTCTCTGATCAACAGCTGATTCCTGTCAGGGGCTAAGTTACGAAAATCGCAGTATAACAGGAAAGCCTGTATTTCCTGCACGGGTCGTCCTGGAGAGGCGGTGAGTGGGTTGGTGGCGAGGCGGGTGGCGGTGGCGGGGTCGGCGACGGAAGCTGTGCGGGCGGGAGGAGCGGCGAGGAGGGAGGGGGAGCGGGGAGGGGGCGATGGCCGAGGTGCGAGCGCTTCGCGGAAGCTGACCCCGAAAGCCCCCCTCCCCCCGCGTACACGTTTATGAAATGGGCCGCCATCTCCTTGGGAGCGCGGGCGTTGTAAAAGAGTAGCGCCGCTCGGGCCATAAGACGACTCCAAACACTCGGGAGGAACTTGTTATTTCCAGTGTTTGGAAGAGTATTCCACTGTAATATTTTCTTCTCGCGGGCTCGATAATGTGTGTCTTTTTATGCCGTTTATTGTGCGCACTGACAGCTAATGCACACAAAGAAGGAAATACCTGACACCGTGCAACAAAGGTAATGCGGAAAATCTGTTCTGGCAAACGTTTTGGACAAGTATACACATACGTGCGTTTTATGATAAGAAATCAACATTGGAATGACGAGAGTTATAGTAGTGAGCCAATAACATCGAAAGGGGTCCGCCTAGAATGAATTTTCTAGAGACGTTCACCGTTGATTTTCAATACCACTTCACTGCCGCAAACCTCACAGGCAGGCAATCCCACAGCGATGACAGCAGACATTTGGCAATACTAAAACTGATCTGCCAGTCCCGAAATATTACGAGGAAAACTGTTATGGGACGTTGTCATGTGAGCGATTTCTTGATACCGATGCCAAACCAATTCGTGGCGGCGATGTTGTAACGGTTAGCGTATCGGACCCCAGTTCGCGGGTTTGAACCCGATCGAAGCCATGGATTTTTAGGGGGTGAAAAAATCCTTCGTACGCCTTCCTTCGGAGGGGAAGTAAAGCCGGCTGTCCCATGTTAGTAGGTATGTAAAAGATACTCAAGCCTAAATAACGCATCTGAGCAAAATTCAAAATCGCCCGTTTCGTCGCCCATGGAATACCTTCTTTCTCAGCTGGTTGGTGAAAGGAGCGTAGCGAAATTTGCGTAGGCAGACGGAAGAGCAGCCCTCATGGCCTGAGTCTCGCCACGTAAAATAAGGCAATTCAATTCAAAAAAACTAAATTGTGAGTCACGGTCGATGAGTCACACGTAGACATGTATCGCATCTATTTCCCAAATGTTGGTGAACTCGTGCTGGAGCTATCTTTCTTCCTATCAGTTTTCTCATTTCCCCAACTGGAGAATATTCTCATGAAATCAATGTATTTATGCTTCTATAACGCAAGAAAAGTACACTTCAAAAAAAAAACTTTACTTCTAAGAAATGTCATTTACACTCAAAATTATGTTTGAAATTTAGTCTACTGAGAGTTTAACTCAAGGCACGTTCAAAACTGGCATTTATGGTCTGACCCCAAGTACAACTCGCAAACATATTGTCATCTGTGTTTCGGCATGATTTGTATTTATTGTTATTGTTATTGTTATTATTATTATTATTATTATTATTATTATTAATGATTAGTATAATTATTTATTATTAGTAGTATAATTATTTATTATTATTAATGATTGGTATAATTATTTATTATTATTATTATTATTATTATTATTATTATTATTATTATTATTATTATTATGTTCCCGTGTAGGCCGTCTCGGAGCACGCAGACATGCACCTTCACTTAGCGGCGCTCAGTATCATTTTAGCTCTGTGGCAGGTGCATGTGATTCATCAGGGGATCAGCATTCAGCTGAACCAATTTTTATCCTCCAGGGTGGTTAGTCTCTGGAGTATGGAAGATGAAATAATGATGATGATAATGAGGGGTGAAAGGACGATACGCACATACAGACTATACAAACACCCCCATGCCCGAGACTGGACTCGAACCCGCGATCCTTCCGTCCGAATCACCACGGCACTACTGGCTTGGCGATTCTCGGCCATCCGGACAGGCGCACTCTGAACCAACATTGAGGCGAAAATCTGTAGTCATCGTGTAAAAGTTCTGAAGTCAAAAATCTTAGTTCCGAGAAAACAAGGGTTAGATTATTGAGCCAACGCTTTTTCCTACGCTCAACGCTATTTCCCAACGCGTTTTTCTCGTTAAGGAGGCAATATTTCAATTCGGTCGTTTTACTAAAATTAAATATAAATACTTGACTTGTAGTTTTAGTACTTAACCCAATTTCACCAAGAATTGATTTTAAGAACTTTTACCCCGTGACCACAGAAATATCTGGCCTTCCGGAACACACGACTCCGTCGGCAAAATTCATTTCGCAGAGCGCTGCCGTCTTGGGCGAGGCTCTCCTCGCCTACAGGAGCTGTCAAAAAAATCCTCCACTGGCCCGAACAAAGCGAACGAGCAGGCGACGGTCAACAACACGCGAGCGAACGCTGTCGCTGTCGCCGCCGCCGCCGCCGCCGATGGCGCCGCTGGCGTCGTCCGGGCGTCGCGGCGCCGGCGCGGCGCAGCCCCTGCACATCGCGCTGACATTCAATTAGCGGGCGGCGCCGCGACGCCTTCCCCCCCCCCTTTCGGCGCCCCGGCGGCAGAGACGCTCGGGGCGACATGTTTTGAATTTGCACTAGACTTGTGCATGGGGTTTATTTTAGAGTTCCCTGATTGAACAGTGAGGCAGCGCACGAAACGCAAGCGACACATCTCTCTGAAACACATACACTTTGAAGAGAGAGGCAGGACATCTCTCATTTATGTCACACCTCCCAGTAGAAAATTCAGCCCCGAACTCTTTTTTACATTAACCAACTTTCATACACTTAATATTCTCACAAGCGCCCTGCCACTACTCTTTTCGAATGCACCAGCTGTCTAAAGCTGTCTGTCTCTTCAAAGTGTATCCGTTTCAGAGAGATTTGTGGCTTACGTTTCGTGCGCCGCGTCAATGTCCAATCAGGGAGCTCTAAAGGAAGTCCCATGCACAAGTCTAGTGCAAATTCAAACATGCCTCCGGGCGCGCGGGCACGCGCGCGGGGGGAGGAACGTCTGCCAACTTTGCACCAGAGACCAGACCTTGGGGCAATAACATGCTATGCCACACATCTGATGAATTTGAGATATTAGCGTATTTCGATGCCTCATAGACATACCTAGATGTTGGGTTATTTTATTTCATTCGCCGCAAGATGGAAGTGTAATTCACAAATTAATGTTCTTTATCCCAATGTGTAGAATGCTACGCCTAAACCTTTACATGCCTTTTCTCAAAACTTACGCACAGTGGCATAACATGTAATTTCCCCGGGATCTTCATATCATCACTCATAATTTCATGACTGCTCAAGAAAATAGAAGGTGTCCTTGCTCGCCACTAGTCCTCCGGGATACGAAGATGATGATGGAGACTAATACATCGAAGTTCATTCCACTGCTATCACTTTTCACTTGCCAGCGACCGCACCTTCACGGCAAAATGCACATTGGTACGCCAAAACCATTACAGCAGTTCCAGAGCGGTGCGTTAACAATAATCGCAGCGCCCGTGGCCACCTGAGAAACCAGAAGTGCCTGCGGGGAGTTTTGGGGGACGAGAAATCGTGACGGGAGGCAAGGCAGAGCAGGGCAAGGGAGGGCGGGGACGGGCAGGGCGGGGAAGGGCGAGGCGGGGTGGGGAAGGGCGAGGCTGGGCGGGGAAGGGTGAAACGCGGCAGGGAAGGGCGAGGCGGGGCGGGGAAGGTTGAAACGGGGTGGGGAAGGGCGAGGCGGTGCAGAGCAGGGGAGGGCGGGGCAGGGCAGGGCGGGGAATGGCGAGGCGGGCCGGGGACGGGCGAGGGGGAGCGGGGCGGGAAAGGGCGAGGGGGCGGGGCGGGGTAAGGGCGAGGGGGGTGCAGGGCTGGAAAGGGCGAGGGTGGCGGGGCGGGGAAGGGCGAGGGGGGTGCAGGGCGGGGCAGGGCGGGGCGGAGCAGGGCAGTGCGGGACTGGGCGGGCGGGGCAGGGTGGTGAGGAGCGGGGCGAGGTGGGGCGGTGAGGGGCGGGGGCGGACGGTGGCGGGGGGGCGGACGGAGGCGGGGGGGAGCGGGCACGACCTGCCCGTAAGCTGCCAGAGAAAATTAATCCCGGGCAGAAAATGTTATGAAGCACTCCGGGGCTCATTCAAAGTGGAGTCGTTCGCGAGTCAATTCAAATTAGCTTTCGCGTGATTGGATTGGCCTCCGGCGACGCGACGGGCCCTGGAGGGCGACGCAGAGCGGCGGAAGCTCAAAGGAACGCGATTCGCTAACACCCGCTAAACTTCCACAGATTACTATTCATTTTGAATTACACGGATTTAACATCATATATTATTGTGGGATTTACCTTCTGCAATGTAATTATTTCTATAAACATTGTTTGGTCAAGAATCATGAACAACAGAAAGTAATCTGTTTCAAATAAGAATTATTGAATATCGTCCTGCAAACCTCATAACTTCGTATTCCATCCTCTATTTTCTGTTAACTTCATGACATAATACAATTGTGAAAGAAGAGTTAATAAATATAAGTAAACAACAAGTCATATTAAATAACAGCGTCCCAGTATTTATTCAGTTCAGAGAGAAAGGAAACTACAATTTTGCTTCCCGGGTATGTTTCTTCTTTCCAATGCAACACTGTCGAATCTGGAGTTATGAGGTATGCTAATTAGCATTACGATATCTAGATGGACATTGAAACCAAATGAAGGTACTAACGAACAGTATTCAATTTGACAAGCAACATACGTGGAAAAGATGTGAGATTGAATGTCGCAGTACAATCCTTCGCAGCGAGTAACTTTTCGGGCATGCCACTTCCGCCGCTATCTCTTCCTGGATCTCGAATAAATACGCGGGTCGAGGAGGTCGCGCCCGAGCGACGTCACAGATAGAGGAGGCCGTGACGCGCGCGCCCGAGGTGAGTCGCCGCCCGCCGGGGCAGAAGAGGAGGTCTGGGGTGCGCCGGCGCCTCTGCCTGCTTGCGCTGCACGCAGGGTGCGAGCTACGCTTCATACTGCGATTTTTGTAGGAAGAGCTCTCAAGATAACTCAAATCCATCTTCGCGATGGAATATGTCACGGCATTTCGTATCATTCACAGTCGTTCCGCTAGATTTCGCACGATCGCGACCGTATGAAGCAGTGCTTGTGATCATGCGACTTCTACCGGCAAGACCGAGAAAAGACGCGAAATGCCCGTGACATATTCCATCGCGAAGATGGGATTTGAGTTATCTTGAGAGCTCTTCCTACAAAAATCGCAGGTATACACCGGTTTTGTCAAGGTCGATGCCACGAATGGGAGTGCGTGGCACGAGTGTCACGACCATATCTCCCTTCCACACAGATCGTCAGCCCGCCACCAGAGACAATGCCATTCCTATTGTACAACGGCGGGGTTACTACTAATAGTTTCCTTTCCCGACGCAGAGACGGTCGTGGCATGGTACGATGCCACAACGCGTGCCTCTGCCACCAGTAGAAGACCCTGACACTACTGTATTACACGTTCACTTTGCATTTGCAGACGGTAGAATTAGGAACTACTGTTGTTTTGAAAGTGAGGGCCCGAACACACTTCCAAGCATGCACGAATAGTGCCGATGTCTAACAGCATCTGACCAATGCTCACGCCAGCTGAGCCGCCCTATGGCCAAACCTGCAGGACAATACACTGTCATCGACAATACACGCTCTTCATAAAAGGCACAGAAAATATTTTTTCTTTCTCCTTTGCACATATCTATTACTCAATAGTTAAGTTCTTCCCCGCTTCGACTCTGCCGTTCCCTGCAATGGGTGCGCCGGCGCCTACATCCCTCTCACCGCCCACTGAATCATTTCTAATAGATCAATATCTACGGTAGACGTGTGATT
Source organism: Acheta domesticus (assembly GCA_031308135.1). Classification (NCBI taxonomy): domain Eukaryota; kingdom Metazoa; phylum Arthropoda; class Insecta; order Orthoptera; family Gryllidae; genus Acheta; species Acheta domesticus. The sequence continues at coordinate 179,611,310 of JAHLJT010002406.1, forward strand.
CTCGTTTAGTACGCGATGACTTCATGTAAACAGATTGCAGCGCTCCGTCTGCAAATGTAAAGAGAACATGTAATATAGCATGCGACCATGCTACATCTAGCGGCCGGACCGAGAAAGATAAGAAATACCGTCAGATATTCTTAGAAAGATTGATCTATAAAAAGTTCACGAAGCGTATTGATAATACTTTACATGACATCATTTTTAACTAGTAAATAAATGTGTTCAAAGAATGTCGTTCCCTTACACTGAGAATCGAGTCTGTGTGCTGTTACCGGCACGTGTGGAGTTACAAACCAACTACGCACGTCCCTGATATCTTTTCCATTAAATTCAACGGTTGGACTGTAACGTCCAATCAAAAATCACCACAGACTCACCATGCAACTCGAAATCCACGCACAAGCCAACTCACCTGAAACAAACAAATAAATTACGTCAAAATTACAAAATATTACAAAATCTTTGATATATATATATATATATATATATATATATATATATATATATATATATAATGTTTAAGGGCAACAAATAAAATACTCTCGTGTAACACTTCAAAAAATTAAAATTTTATCAAAAGTCTTCACGAATAATTCCACTGTATAGTATTGTAACGTGTACATTACAATACAACAGGTCTTTCCCAGACCAAGAACTAAAAATGTTGCTGTTCCATAACGCAACACGCGAATAGCAAATATTTAATGTGGGGCCTCTCGTTCTTGGAGCTTTGCTGTTGTATGACGTCAATCGTGTCGCAAGGAGTGACTCAGTGAGGATGAGAATTCAGTGGACATGCGCAATACGAGATTACGCGGAATAAAACAATTCGCCTTTTGCAGTCAAAATCGAAACTGTTCCATTGCTTTTGTATTTTTTCCTCGCACCTTATGAAACCAACCTGCTTTGATGATAGAGTGGTTATCCTGCCGGGCTACTGATCCCAAGTTCGAGGGCTGAAGCTCGGGATTTTCGAAGGTGTCAGAAAATCGGCGACATGCATGCGGATGCTTGTCGGCATGTAAACAGATCCCTAGAAAGGCACTTCGCCGATCCTGGCAAAATTAAATCCCCTAGCAATTTAGCACCAATCACAGTTTCGATTTGAACTACTGGATAAGATTGCGGATAATGTATCTAGGCCTGCGCTGTCCGCTATTCAAATCAAACGTCAAAAATGGCGGACTTGCGGCCCTTAGGGAAAGCAATGGCAAGCTACCCTACACTGCGATTTTTCTACCTTTGCCGCTGAAGGCCACTCAAATCCCATATTCGCGATGGAATATGTCACGGTATTTCGCATCTTTCTCAGTCGTTCCGCTAGATTTCGCACGATCGCGACCGTATCAAGCAGTGCTTGCGATCATGCGACTTCTGGCGGCAAGACCGAGATAGACGCGCAATGCCGTGACATATTCCATCGCGAAGATGGGATTTGAGTGGCCTTGAGGGGCAACGTTAGAGAAATCGCAGTATAGGTACACTTGCCTTTGAGTCTCACAAGACTCACAAGGACCAGTCTCACAGAAGGCTCCAGGGGCTCTGAACTGTCAACCAAATATACGGCTGAGATATACCAAAGAGAGAGACCTAACGAAACCATAGTTCCTTTGCACACGGCCCAAGGCAGTATAGTTTGTTTTGTTTCAATATCCGCGCGCATTGAAAACGTGTAACAGATATTACAGATTTGATTGCGCCAAGAAGAAAATCTAAAGCTGCTGCTCTTAAATAAGTCCCATGCACAAGTCTAGTGAAAATTCAAAACACGCCTCCCGGAGTGCAACGGAGGCGACAGGCGAGCGCCGCGCCGCGCCGGTGCAGCGGCGAGAGGCGGCAACCGCGCGCTTGATACGGCGCCACGCAGCGCCGCGAGTCTCATTTCCTGCGCGCCTCCCCCTCCCTCCCTCCCGCCACCACTCGCGCGCGCGCGCGGCGACCGCGTTAATTAATGAATCAGACGAGGCGGCGATTCGCGCCCGCCGACGCGCCGTGCAGCGCAGCGCAGCGCCGCGGGCAGACGCCGGCAGATGGGGCGGCCACGCGGCCAACACTCCCATACGGGTGGGGGGCAGGGAGGGTGGAGAGGGGAGGGGAGGGCGAGACGGCTGGCCGGCGCGGGGGCAGAGGCAGCCACGCGGCCGACGCTAGCACATGTTGGGGTTTATATTTTACGTAGTTATTGGCTGAATCGCGATAAGTGCTATTTTCTATTGTATGGACCCTCGGAGGCACATCCACATAACTCATGAGGGCGCATTTTTATCCCCTTCAACGTATGCACTCTTCTTTCCTACTTACCAATTCATGTCACTTTAGAACGAAACGAAAGTACTGTTAAGTGAAGAACAATATTTCTTCTGTACAACTGGCATCCAAAACTACACCACGCGCTCACACCACGCTACCAATCGTATTACACAACCCAAAGTCTCGGAATTTCGTCCAAATACGATATCTCGCCCGAAATATAGTAAAACTATCTTGCGGTCACCACTGGCAAAAGCTAGCCAGAGTGCTGCTAAATGGATGTTGTATAAATATAGAAAAGGTACATCGAAATTAATTTGAATATTTGCAATGAAGTTGTGTGAAAATAAAAGAATGAAAACAAATTATATTCATGCTTAATCTTCCTGCAGTTATAGCTCAAAATTCTAAATTGGTCTTAAGTTGTGACCGTCTTGCACAGGTGAATATACATGTGCGCGACCGCAGACACGGGTCCAGATAACGGCTTAAAACGGAAATATCTCCATGCGCTTCTTGCAAAAATTAATGGTTCCCAGAAAAAAACCACCGCTGGTGGAGGTGAGCAACTATACTGCGATTTTTCTAACTTTGCCCCTCAAGGCCCGTCTTCACGATGGAATAAGTCACGGTATTTCGCGATGTTCTCAGTCATGCCGCCAGATATCGCATGATTGCGACCGTATCAAGCAGTGCTCGCGATCATACGACTTCTAGCGGTACGACGGAGAAAGACGCGAAATGCCGTGTGATATTCCATCGTGGCCATGGGGCAGTGTTGTCAAGGTCGATGACACGAGCGGGAGTCCGTGGCACGAGTGCCACGACGAAATCGTCCCTCCACGCAATTCATCACTCCGCCACCAGAGAATGGCATCTCTATTGTAAAATGGCGGGGTTGCTACTAATAGTTCCCTTTCCCGACGCTAGTGGTGAAGAGAAGCTCGTGGCCTGCTACAGTGCCACGACGCGTTCCACTGCCACCAGTAGAAACCTTGACACTATAGTGCATTTTTTCCAACCCTGCCCCTCGAGCCCCAATGGCCACGATGGAATATCACATGTCATTTCGCGTGTTTTTCTGTTGTGCCGCTAGAAGTCGCATGATCGCAAGCACTGCTTGATCCGGTCGCGGGCTTGGGATACCTAGCGGTACGAGCGAAATCGTCGCGAAATACCGTGACATATTCCATCCTGAAGACAGGCATTCAGGGGAAAAGTTAGAAAAATCGCAGTATACTGCCGTAGGGGCTCCAGGAGCAGAGATAGAACAATCGCACTTAAGTGATGGTCGTTTGAAGAGGTTTCACTGTGTTCAGAAACGGAGGACGCAAAAATTCCGCGAGGCGGCGGCGGCGGCGGCGGCGACGCGTAGAAGGGGGCGAGGCGCCAATGAGCTTCCGGGGGGTGGGGGTGGGGTGGGGTGGGGGGCGCTCCTCGGCCGCCAGACGCGTCATCTCCATGCAAATGACGGCGCCGCCGCGCCGCGCCGCCCCCGCTCAAGCTGCAGATTGACTCGGCACCGGCGCTCCTCGCAGGCAGCGCTGCAGGCTCGGGCGGCGGCGGTGGTAGGAACTACGCGGAGGAAGACGGCTCGCAGGAGGAGGAGGGGGCGGTGGCGATGCAGACCTATACTTCGGCTTTTCTTTCTTGGCGCACGGGCGGGTGACAATAAAATGGAATATCTCACGGTATTTCGCGTTGTTGTCAGTTGTGCCCCTAGGGGTCGCATGATCGCGACTGCATCGAGCGGTACTGGCGTGTTTTTCCTCGGGTGGAGGCGGTGATCTTTTTTCCGTTGGATGGCGAGATTCGGCGCCGACCTACTGTCGACTAGCAGGGTTTTCCCCTCAGCCAGGTATCTCCCAACAACGGGGCATCGCCCTAGCCGGAACAAACTCTAAGCTCCCGACCGGTCTCCCGGCATGTGGTAGTGTAGTGCATGATAGTGTAAGTGTGTGTGTAAGAGGAGAGGATAGGACAAGGAAGATGAAGGAAGGATCGCGCGCGGCTCGCGGCCGTTTCTTAGGGTACTGCTCCGGCATTCGCCTGGAGTTGATCGAAGAAACCACGGAAAACTACCGATCAGAGGAAGGCAGGAAGGAAGGAAGGGCATGCAGACTAAGATGAAGTCGGAAGCGGAGTTGGCACTGCTCAGCGGCCCTTTAACGTATTGGGAAAGGAAAAACAAATGTTCAACCAACTAGAAAAACAAGTCATTCTTATTCTCTTCCCTTCATTTACAACAAGCTCACAAATGGGATTCAATTATTTTGATGATTGGTAAGACATTGTCAGACCCTCTGAGTCTCTCAGAGATGAGTGTATGGGGGAGGAAGAGAAAAGGGAGACAAAGAAGAGAACGTCTGAGAAAGATGAAAACTGTTACATGGGTTCCTAAAACCACTGTTGCACGCAAGTTGCCCGAGAGTGTATTTGTGAGGTGCACTTCCAACGTGACGAGTCCTAGAGTACACAATAACAAAGGGCTTACATGTTGAGTAAGGGGAGTGGAGGGCAAACGAACACTGCGCTAATGCGATCGAAGGAAGCATTGGAGGAGGATACACTGTGGCTCAAAACACGTCTAGCACTTGCAGGAGAAACTCTTTGTTCACATCTGCTGATGTGATCTCCTCCTGCTTGAACGTAGATAGTATGACGTACTGGAGTGAATGATACAGACACTGCGTTTAAGATAACAATATTTACATTTATTTACAAGAACTTAACAATTAAAGAAATTTTACAAATACTAATTAAACCCTGGCAACCTTTTTCTTCCCCTTAGACACGAAAACCCCGCGATCGTCCCTAGGCCCTACAGTCCAGTGCCACTGCTCGAAAGCAGGTACAACGCACGATGCGATGCAATAGGGCATTATGTCCCCGGTATTCACGAACATACATGGCCTGGCGCCAAAACCGGTCTCCGTCCCGGATACCGCGTGCTGGAGTGCCCTGGAGATCCCACCCAGTCCGTCGGCTAACAACAAGCTCTACGAATCTCTCTGAATCTCCGCGAGCGCAGAAAGCGCCCGCCTTATATACACCCCCACCGGGCGTCATGCTGTCGGCGTCCCCTGGCTCGATGGCTAGCCAATTCCAGGGGTCTTGCACCATCGTCCCAGACTGGCCACCAACCTTTCTCAACACTTTGTTTGCGTGGGATGTTTCCTGAAGCAGTCACATCCTGTTGGCCGGCCCTTTATCTTTAGCTCAGGTGCGCCCTTTCACTACAGCTTCCGGCTCAGGCATGCCACTCTCTTGGAAACGTTGCCACGACGCCACAATAGTTCTCAGAGCTACCGAGTGCCGAAGATGATCGAATGCGGCATGCCTCACAACAGCAAATGCGCGCATAGTGACTTGCTTCGCGATCATTCGCAGTGGAATTAGCACAGACGGAACCTCAAATGCGAAATTCGCATGACGAAAACTCCTCAAAGATATATTGCTGGATTTCCGGTAAATCCTGTTCCTACGACCATTGAAAGGCATCTCTCTCCCCACGAGACGACAGTGGCCGCAGGAGATCAAAAGCCTTCTGGAGGGCACGCGCAGAGAGGGAGAAATCCTTCAAGCGTCCGCGAAGGGCTGAGCAGTGGAAGCAGCCGGGGTTGCCGCCCTTGCGTCAAGTAGAGGAAGGAGAGAAGGAAAAAGGCCACACCTACATATTATGTAACGCATCGAAGGGGGCAGGGGTGTACAGTAGTGCTAAAAAAACGCATCACCTCGCAGATAGCTGTAACTTAATTTAATCCTGAAAACACACCACTTGATTTGGAAAGTCGAGTGAGTTATGACGGTAATGGAATAAGAAACATCACATAATCCGACCTAAAATACAGTATTATTATTTTTCAGAGGAAGCTGGATTAGGAAATCACAGAATGCCCATTTTGTTTAGGTGATGCGGTTTCTTTGAGCAGTACTGTATTTGCAATGTTAATTCAATATTTCGAGGAGATCCCAGTAGCCCCAGTTCCTCAGCCTCGTTGCTGCGACTGAGCAGTTGCGGAAGGGAGGTGAGGCGAGGGGGCGGGCACAGCCAAGTGTGTGGGTGGAGACGGCGCTGCAATGAATCTCAAGAGGGGTAGGTGTCGGGAAGTGAAAGAAGAGGTGGAGGAAAGGACGGGAGATGCTGTGTGGATGGAGAAGCAGTGTTGGAGGAGAGACCAGGAGGAGACGGCATGTATACGCTAATAGATAAGGAGACACGGAAGGCGAGGAGGGAGACGAGATTAGCGGAGACAGCGAATGTGGTGACGTAGGAGAGGATCGAAGGCGAAGGCAAGATGGCAGTGGAAGAAGTGACGAAGGAAGAGGTGGGGTGGAAAGTGCATTGGAAGGGACGACGGAAGCCAGGGGCGGATCTAGCCGATCACGTGTATCGCAGATTTTTGAGTGTATCGCAGCCAAGGTGTATCGCAGATTTTTGTTTAATAATACACTTATTTATTATTATCTTTTATTTTATTTATGTCCTGTAGATAGGATACTATACAATATTATTGTTTAAATAGTTACATAATTCGAACGTAACTAAATATTTAAATCAATTTTGTCAAACAAAAACTCTAGACCTTTGAGGGCGGGGGACATGGCCTCGTGGATCCGCCAGTGACGGAAGCAAGGGCGAGGAATAGGGCGAGGAATAGGGCGAACGAGAGAGCGGGGGCAGTGCGCTGGGGCGCGGGCCAAATGAACGGCGCTTGTCGTTATGAGCGGCGATTTCCGCTCGGGCGCCGCTTGTTAGCGCGCATTCACCGCCCCCCTCCCCTCACCCTCTCCCCCACCCCACAAGTGCCGCTCGCTCGCCTGGAGGCTTCCGCCCGTGGCCACGCCCTTCTACCTTCGCTCCCCGCCTTCGGTCCGCTTCCGTCATTAATTTAATCGAATTCGTGCTTCACCTCCTCATCCGCCTTCTTTCCTTCTCTTCTTCGCTTCCCGTTCCCTCCTTTTCCCACATTAATTTAATCGAATTCGCGCTTCACCTCCTCATCCGCCTTCTTTTCTTCTCTTCTTCGCTTACCGCTCCGTCATTTTCCCTCATTAATTTAATCGAATTCGCTCTTCATCTTCTCATCCGCCTTTTTTCCTTTTCTTCGCATACCGTTCCGTCATTTTCCCTCATTAATTTAATCGCATTCCGCACTCTTCATCTCCTCTTCCGCTTTCTTTCGTTCTTTCTCTTCTTCGCGTTCTTCCTTATGCTTTATCATCCCTTGAATATACTCGGGACGTGTGAATTGGCTGGGGGATGCCTTCCTCACAACTCTCAAATTCCCCCTTGCACCCCAACTTTCGCACCGTCATTAAAGAGCATTCTTTCTTCTTCTTACTCTTTTTAGAATCTTGTTTCTTTTTATTTTCTCTGCTTTTATATTCATTTTCACTCACTTTCTTTTTCCTTCCTTTTCGCTTCATTTTCCTCCCTTTTCCTTCATTTTTTCCCTTTCTCTTCGTCATTTTTCTTTTACTTATCGAAATAAATAACAACAGGATTTCCAGAGTCTGTAGTCAACTAATACTCACAAATCCTAACTGTTCACGTAAATCTAAACACAGCAACGAAACTCTTGGCATGGCTACACAAAACAAGAGAGGGACGACTCCACCGAGGGCTTTACTCCAACGATAAAAAGCAACCGGTAAAAGTGCGAAATATATTACGTATAAACTAACCTATATTGCGATTTTTCTAACTTTGCCCCTCAAGGCCTGTCTTCACGATGGAATATGTCACGGTATTTCGCAACGTTCTCAGTCGTGCCGCCAGGTATCGCATGATCGCGACCGTATCAAGCAGCGCTTGCGATCATGCGACTTCTAGCGGTACGACGGAGAAAGACGCGAAATGTCGTGTGATATTGCATCATGGCCATAGGGGCTTGAGGGGCAGAGTCAGAAAAATCGCACTATAAGTTGCTGGTCAGGTGTTACTTCACGTAACATTACATTATTGCAAAAATGAATGGAGAAAAAAAATAAAAGTACTGAAGTCGAAAAAGTATTGTCACGTTTTATAGAGACAGAAACCATGGTACTATACGATGACTTCGAGTAATTCGTCAGTAACAAATAGCATCTGCCATTTAAAGATTTGACAATAATGTGCATCATCATCTATATTAACAGAGGAACGTTTTCATTCTTGCTGTATTCAAGAGGGAATGATTCAATTTGTTCTGCACACTAACTATAAAGTGTAAGTGTGTAAATAAATGCCATAATTCAAAAATATATTTTCCATACATATTCATTACACATTTTACATAAATATTTAAAATAAATACATACTACATCAGTGAAACCAAACATAACACAACTAGTGGCAGGATATATTTTCTTGCATTGTTTGTAACAGCTATGTAATATTATACTTCTACAAGAATCTGCAAAAGGCTTCTAACCAGAGATTTTTTACTCAGCGCCGAAATTAGAACACAGGTCCTTTGAATCAACAAGCCGAACATCTTACCTTTACACCAGCACTCGCTATACTCCGCTTTCCTTATTGTTACATCAGTCCTTGCACATTGTTTGTAATTACGCATTTTAGAAAATTCAGATATTTCAACGGAAATGAGCCCTGCGTAAAAGCGTTCTTTACACTATCCTGCGACAAAGTGTACAATACACCCTGTCATAGAAGTACGATGACAACACGACGACGTCCGCCCAGATCGCCGAGTGTAGCACACGTCGCAGGGGGTGGGGGCGGCGCGTGCCGCCGCCCAAACAAAAGACGCCCGCGGGTGGCGGCTAATCGCAGCGCGGCATCGCGCGGCGGACGGGAGGGGTGGGGGGAGCGCGGTGCACCTCGTTCCAGCGGCGGAGGAAGGGGCGGCAGAGCGCGCAACCAGTTCTCGGCTTCCTTCCGCCGGCGCCACGGCCCACTTGCAGGCGCCGCCGCCTCGCCGCGCCTCGCGGCTCCCACGCTCGCTACACTGCGATTTCTTCGAACTCTGCCCCTGGCAGGTATCAGCTGTTGACGGTTCCATCCAATCGGGAACTCGCACGTCACCATAGTCACGTCACTATCGTGAAATATAAGCTCCCGATTGGATGGCAGCAAAACAGCTGATTCCTGTCAGGGACAAAGTTACGAAAACCGCAGTACAGACTGCGATTTCTTTAATTCTGCCCCTGGCAGGTATCAGCTGTTGACCATCCAATCGGAAACTTGAACGTCACCATAGTGACGTCACTTCAGCGAAATAGAAGCTCCCGATTGGATAAAACAGTCAACTGCTGATACCTGCCAGGGGCAGATTTGAATAAATCGCAGAGTAGTAACAGCAAATTTTAGCAAAACATCGATACATCCATATCTCGATACAACACCAAAAGGTTTTCGATGTTGATGAAAACATCGACAAAAAACATCGATGTTTCAAATATGATGAAATATGAGAGAGTTTTTGCCACCTCGAACGTTAAGCACTATCGATCTATTCTGCGCCTGCGCAAATGCACCAATGTTTTGAAATCAATTTTGCCAAATAAAAAAGGTAAACGAAAACTCTAGGCCTTTTTGGGGGAGGGGAGGGCCCCCATGACCCCACCCTACCTGTATCCGCCAGTGATACCAAGTACCGCTCAACAATACTGTGGTACCGACTAAAAGTTAAGTAAAGTTTTTTGGCTAAATTCATTGAAGTACTGAAACTACAAGTTAAGAATCTATATTTTATTTTAGTACAACGAGCGCATTAGAGTATTGCCTCCTTCACGAGAAAAAGCGTCGGGGAATAGCGTTGAGCATAGGAAAAAGTGTTGGCTTAATAACCTAACCCTTGTTTTCTCCAAAGCGTAGGAAAAAGCGTTGGCTCAACAATCTAACCCTAGTTTTCTCCACACAAAGATTTTTGACTGACGAACTTGAACCTCGTGACCGCAGAATTATCGACGCGAGCTGCGTCTCGTCAGCCGAACGCCTCTCGCAGGCGCCCGGTGGGCACGCGCTCACCTCAAAGGCTCGCTCGTCCCCGCCCCGCCCCCCCCCCGCCCCCGCGCTGCGGCTGCGGAGGCGGTGACGCGCGTGCCGGCGTGACGTGGGCCGCGCGCCCCGCCCCCGACGCGACGCCGCTCCACGCCGCGCCACGCCACGCCATGCCACGGCGCGGCGCTGCCACATCTGCCTGCCCTCGCGCCGCCCTCGCAGCCGCCGCACAAGCAGCAGCAGCAGCAGGCGCTCGGTCGCGGCGGCCGCGGGGACAATACGGATGTGCGACATCGATAGAGCAGCGGCGTAGCTTCAGCTGGCGTCACAGGGGGCAAAACTAATGGTATCACCTACCATGAATTAAATATAAACAACTATTAATGAATAGTTAACGCATTATTTAATAAAAATATGATTGACACATGACATTTATTTATAATATATTAAAAAACTGCGTTTAATTCAGAATAATTGAAATTAAATTTTTATCTAAATCGAAGTATAACTAATTGACAAGTGCATGTTTTTATAAAAATATGATTTTTAAATACATCATTAAAATTATATAATTCCAATTACAAAATGTTCTAATTGGTGTCACCCCTAAAATGCTGTCACCCAGGGCGGACCGCCCCCCCTGCCCCCACCTAGCTACGCCACTCATAGAGTAGGCAGTTTTTGCACGTCCTGGCGGACAGCACTATCGATGTTCTGCGCATTCGCAGATGCACGAAACTTGAACTGAGCATGCGTAGAAGATCTATAGTGCTGCCCGCTACGAAGTGCAAAACTGTTTTTTACCGCCTCCAACGTTAAACACTATCAACCTTCTACGCATGCACAGTTTTAGTTTGGCATCGCATTTGTGCATCTGCCCATGTGCAGAGCTGCAGTGCAGTACTGCTTTCGAAAAACGTACTGCTTCCTCCAGACAGCCGAATTCGACCCAGCTGACAAGATCGTGTCGAAAATCTTCTGATGATCAAGATGGTGTTCTGCAAGCTGCAGTCATTGATTGCCGGCCGTAGATTTCGCCAGTTTGTACGACATCTTCTATTGCGTCTAGTCTGGCTGCAAAACTACGGGCCTGGGTAGAAGTAGATGAAGCTTTTTCTACTATCGGGAAAGTTGTGGAGTGCAAAGTGTCCATCTATTTCTACTCTCCACAAGGTTTTTAAAACGTATTATTTTTAAAATTTGTTTACGGGCCTTCCATAAATTACGCAAATTTCGAGTATTTCAATACCCCCTCCTCCTTGTAACGCACTTCCCTATCTCTAAGTAACGCAGCGTAACGCTGCCTCAGACCCCCTCCCTCCCCCTTTAGCATTACGTTATGGGTGACTCCTTAGGAATTTGTTTTATAAATGTAATTTCATATTATGTAAATGCGTTCTATAGTGCATTTTAATATTACATATTATATTCGATTTTACATATTTATTACATAATCTTTACTGTTTTCCTTAAGTATTTTGGCGCTTTACACTCCATATTTTTCCGGTCTCTCCTCAGAGCGCCGCCGAGGGCTTGGCGCCGCACATGAAAGCGACGGCGCCGAGTCGTGAGCGCCGCGAAATTAAATTTCCCGAACGCCGGGCGCCCATCGACGGCATCGGCCCGCGGGCGTCGGGCAGCCGCCGAACGCTCCCACGACCACTTCCGCGCTCCCACCAAACACTGCGCCCACCCACGGATTCTCCACCCGGTTACGTCGGTCGTGTGACAATGCCTGGACGTGTATGAATGATTTACTGGGGTCTGCATAGATGATCGTCTGCTATATTATTTCAGTAGTATACCTTTTAGCAATTACACGGGTGGACCTCTTTGCTCGATAATAAAGTTAAATAAGAATAGTTTGTATTGACAAGGGTGTATTACATTGTTCTCAATTTCAAGGTGACAAAAGAACAAGTGGCGGAGGATAAGAGGGTCTCGAAGAAAAATACATATTACAGGCGTAATATAGAAATGGAAAAATAAGGAAGAGCAGAGGAATATCTAGATATTTAGGCGCCCATGGCATGCATAGATTTTGCGCCCCTGTCGGATTACTTCAAATTAGTGTGGTAGTTATTTGTTTCAGCGTTGTACCCTAAACAGCGCCCCTTGTGAGTGGCGCCCATGGCACGTGCCACGTCTGCCATACCGTAGATACGCCTCTGAGGGAGAGGGTTGGGTAGAGCATGCGAGAGTTGTCGCACGGGTGCGCTAGTTGTGATGAAATGGTACACAAGTTGGCGAAGTGGCAGGCAGAGGAAGCCCTCTACTCGCCGGGCGAGACCGCCGTACATCCCACTTCGAGGGTTCTCGGTTTGGACTCCTGTACCCTGGGGTACATCCCCCACCCCCCAAAATAGGAGAGTGTGGCCAGGTGAGTTCAATACCCTAACATTATGTCTACACCTGAAAAGATCCATGTGTTAACGGGTGATATGTTGCTCGTAAGAATTCTGAAACCGCTTCGTCCCTAGCCAAAAGCCCAAGGGGTGGGCGGGACTGAACCGCTGTCGCTGACCTCAAAAGGGAAGAACGCGGCAGACGTAAGTTGCTGCGCGGCACAAACGCGCTGAGCTCAAGAAACAGTTCCGTTTTCACACAACACTCTCTCTCACTCTCTCACACTCTCTCACACTCTCTCGCACTCTCTCGCACTCTCTCGCACTCTCTCTCGCACTCTCACACTCTCACACTCACACAAGTTATTTATTAAAATTTAGTTAGTTAAGAAAATTATTGTTTCTCATACCTTGTCTGTTTAGTAATGTAGAGTTAATACACGCTAAACTGAAGTGTCGAGGCGTTAATTAATCAAATTTAATACACGCTAAACTAGTGGTGCTACAACAGCACACACTTCCTTGCATTATTTCTCAATCTGCGATTTTCGAAAATTCAGAGATTTCAATGAAAATGAGACCATTCTTTTAAGCGTCCTCTAAGCTATCCGGAGACAGTTATTTCAATAAATTTCGAGACTTTCTGAGCATTTTTTAAAATGTTATTGAGGCTTCTTGCAAAGTATCCCCAAAAATCAAAATATCAGTTTCAAAGTCAGAAGACCACGAGTTCTTTTAAATCAATCGAGGAATATCAATTTTGGAGAAAATCGGCTGAACTGTTTTGGCACTATGGACTGTCAGAGGTGTTGGCGTCGATCGATTTTTCGGTGTTAAGGACACATCGAAAGTGGATTCTGAATACACAATTGTTAGATGAAGTAATTTACTGTATGCATGAACAAGATTTATCCACTATTCCGTCACCATGACCCAGCAATAAGAGTTTTTCTGTGGAAAAATTCGCCAATTTTCCAGCGCGCAGTTACAATACTTTATCTTCTTGCGAAGAAAGAGCGAACAAGTAAAATTGCATTACTGTACCAACAAATGTCTCCACAACACGAGAAGGGGCCAGGAAAATCTTACAAAACATTTGACCTAATCCAACCCTTCGAACTTCCAAGACACTTCTCCAAAGACATCCTGACAAACGGCGATCGCAACGTTGAATACAGCACCTCGTATAAACAGCACAACCGAAGTTCTGGCTATTCATTCGCTGACGTCACGTACAAGTGAAAATGAAGAATGTAAATGAGCATCCTACTTAACGATGATGTATGTACGTGAGCACAGACGCGTAATTGCCACAGATTGAACAGATTGTGTGGGAGCCGTTCCACCCACTGAGCACCGTTATCGGGATTTCGCCCCGTTCAGAGGAATATGCGTTGGCGACGAAGTTGCGTCTCTGAAATTGTCATTCTGGGAATATTGGACGACGCAACAGGTGCGGAGTTTCAGTCAACGACTTTCGAGTCCCCCACTGCTTGCTAACTTGCTTTAACACTAGGATCGCTGTCTTGTGAACAGCGGAACTACTGATTTTCGCATCTATTAAAATTGATGATGGTAATAATCAATGTTTGATTTGTAGAATTTTAGGTACCAGAACGCACCCCAAATTAATTTAAGTTATATATTTATAATGTAATTTAACAATTATAAATCACACTTAATAATAATAATAATAATAATAACAATAATAATAACTCACGTTGTAACGTAAATAACTATTTCAAAAAGAGAAATAATTCATTACCGGTTTCATTATTCAAGATATGATTCAACGCCTTTCGAATACTGTTTAACGTAGGAGAAACGCCATTTTTTAACACAATATTTGGCAATAAATTTGATTGATGGAGAAGTGTCTTAAAAATATGTACTGAATAAGTAAAACCAGAATACAAACGTGGAAATGGAAGTACGTTACTTTGGAAATAGGCTGCTGATTTTCGTCTAGTTGGGAGTCATCGACTTCAAATACTCCTGACTTCAATATCTCGGAAAGGGGCAGGACGAGGCGGGACGATGCGGGACGTGGCGTGGCGGGACGGGGGCGGGGAGCGGCGAGGCGGGGGAAGGGCAGGGTAGGGCAGGCCAGGGCAGGGCGTGGCGAGACGGGGCGAGGTGGGACGAGGTGAGGAGAGGCCGGGAGAGGGTGGGGGGGCGGGGAGGGCGAGACGGTTGAAGGCCGGGTGGGGATGGGGAGAGGAGGGCGGGGACTGGCGAGTCGGACGGAGCCGGGGGAAGAGGAGGGCCGGGCAAGGCGGGGGAGGTGGCGGGTGTGGAGAGGAGGGCGGGGGTGGGGCAGGGCAGGGCGTGGCGAGACGGGGCGAGATGGGACGAGGTGGGCGAGGCGGGGAGAGGGTGGGGGGCGGGGGAGAGCGAGGCGGTTGAAGGCCGGGTGGGATGGGGAGAGGAGGGCGGGGACTGGCGTTGTGGGGTGGAGCCGGGGGAAGAGGAGAACGGGGCCGGAGGAAGAGGAGGGCAGGGCCGGAGGTAAAGTAGGGGCGAGCGGGGTCGAAGCGGGACGAGGCGGTGCGTGGCGGGAGGGAGCGGGGAAGGGCGGGGCGAGCCAAGGACGGGTGGCGGACCGGGCCAGGCGGGGGGGGCGGGTGTGGAGAGGAGGGCGGGGCGGGGCAGGGCGGGGTCGCGGCCTCCCGAGCTCCCTCGGGGCGTGACGGCCCTCGAGGCAGAAGGGCTCAGCGATGCGCAGCGGATGTGACGTCGTGGGCTACATGTCGCCACTTCCGGTATGGAAAGGCCGTGGCCCCGCGCGCCCGGCACGCCCCCTCCCCCTCCCCCCTTGCGGTGAAGGAGACAGCGGCGCAGCGGTCCACGACGCCAACGGAACTCCCCCGCTGCGGAGGATGCCACTTGCGCAATTGAACCTGCCACCCTCGCAATCACTGGTTTAATGCCTTCATGCTAAAAATATTCCACGAGGCGTTGTTTATTTCACGCGACGTTATCGTCGTCGTTTTCGTTATGATAC
>JAHLJT010002406.1:179627859-179646155 GCA_031308135.1 Acheta domesticus
GTAAAGGATAAACTGTGGCCCTTTACACTTCTCTCAGATCTATACTGCGATTTTCGTAACTTTGCCCCTGACAGGAATCAGCTATTCACGGTTTCATCGAATCGGGAGATTGAACGTCACCAGTGACGCGAAATATAAGCTCCCGATTGGATGGCAGGGAAACAGCTGATTCCTGTCAGGGACAACGTTACAAAAATCGCATATAATAAATCTCACTCAGCATTCTCTCACCTTCCTCCGCCGCTCGCTGCTGCCAGCCTTCTGCCTCCTCGCATGGATCTCTCTGCTTGCAATCTCTTGTTATTTACTCCAAGAGCGACGCAACGACCACGCGAAGAAACGAGCTTAGGAGAGAAAACGAGTCAGAGACGGCGAGCGAGTGAGCAAGCGAGTGGGTGTTCAAGATCGCAAAAAAAAGGAGGGGAGGGTCGGTAGCGACCGGCTTCCAGAGAGGATTATTCTCGATGCTTAAACACACAGGTATACATGAGTTTTATTTCTTGGCGCGTGGGGTCTTGTCTTCACGGGTGAATATCTCACGGCATTTCCCGTCGTTCTCGGTCGTGCGCGGCGTCGGAGGCGGTGAAATTTGATGATTTGATGATGAAATTTGAGGAGAGGAGCGGCGAATGATGATTTTCTTGCCGAAAGTTTTTTGTGAATGACTTCAATTTCGTCTTTCAAACTGAAATACCTAAGTAAGGGAAACGGCGAAATTTTCCTTTTCGCCACTGCCGCCCACGCAGCGCCGTGGGGGGGGGGGGGGGGCGTGTCGCGCGCAGGCAAGAGGTCAAAGGGCGGCGGCAGGGGGGCGGGGGAGGGCGCCCGGGCGCGCTTCCCGGGGGATAAAAGCGCAAAGTGCGGCGTCCGCTGTCCGCCTCAGCCGCCGGCCGGGAGGAGATAAAATCGGAAGCCACAGGAGGCCTCGCCTGCGCCTTTCGGGCTTTTTGGCTTTCGCCCGCCCCAGGCAGCGGCCCAGGCAAGGCCAGCGGGCCGATCCAGAGCCTACGCTCCGGGGGGGGGGGCGCGAGACCGTGTTGCGATACTAATTATACTGCGATTTTTGTAACTTTGCCCTCAAGGAACATCTTTGCGATGGAATATGTCACGGTATTCCGCATCTTTCTTAGTTGTTCCGCTAGATTTCGCATGATCGCGACCTATCAAGCAGTGCTTGCGATCATGCGACTTCTACCGGCAAGACCGACAAAGACGCGAAAATAACATGTGTTATTCCGTCGCTGCCGTAGGGGCTTCAGGGGCAGAGTTAGAAAATCGCACTATAACCACTTGAACTAGCACAATCAGTTTCGTAACAACATTAAGACACGAGGAAAATTGCGATTATATTAATGTATTGACGTCTGTTATGTTGTTATTTTATTCTAATGGTTTCTTGACCTTAATAAAAAGACTGTATTTTTTATAACAATTTACTTATTGCTATACAATTATGACGTTTCGGCCTTACTTGGGGCCTTTTTCAAAAACTCTAAAAATAGAATGAAAGTTATGTTCAAATGTTGGACAATTATCAATATAATGGTAACACATCTCTAACCAAGGGATGCTTTAGAGGATTGAACAAAAATAATAAAAAAAGTGTCATACCTAGTGTCCAAGATTATTGACATCATATCATAAATAAACAGCATTTTGATAAAAATTGACATTGGTATAAAAAAACCAATATTATTGCCAGTATTTTTAGATCTTTTGAAAAAGAAATCAAATAGAGTCGCAACGTCATAATTGTATAACAATAAATAAGATGTTATAAAAAAATACTACAAATTGTGATCATAAAATGGCTATAAAACTTATACGATATTGGAATAAATGACATACAAATTGTGATCATAAAATGGCTATAAAACTTATACGATATTGGAATAAATGACATACAAAATTACGCATCGAAATGCCAGAGGTCTATGGTAAATATTTGGTGATGAGCAGAAGACTTGATCAAATTCAGCACGTTAAATAACACTACCTATCTAATATAATATCACAACTTAAACACAAGAACTAATACTGAAAAGAATACCATCTTCAGTTTCGCAGAATAGTAGTCTGAATAATCTCTCAAAAATCCACATTTCCGGTTCCTTTGTTTTGGATATCTATGATTCAAACATGTGAAGTAGAGTACACCATAAGTAGCGAGAAAAGTGACTCAGGGCGAAGCGCGGTGACTCCGCGTTCGGGAGGCCCGGGTTCAATCCCCATGCAGACCATCCTGACCCGGGTTTTCGTGGCGTGCCTCGGCCATCCAGGGGAATGCAGGGGTGGTTCTACTGAAAGAGCACGACCGCGAAACCGGAGTCGCTAGCCGAATTCCTTCGTACGCCTTCCTTCGGAGGGGAAGTAAAGCCGGCTGTCCCGTGTTAGCAGATTTACTGCATGTAAAAGATCCTCAAGCCTAAATGACGCCTCCGAGCTAAATTCAAGATCGCCTGTTTCGTCGCCCAAGGAATACCTTCTTCTTCCGCTAGTTGGTGAAAGGAGCGTAGTGAAATTTGCGTGGTCAGACGGAAGAGCAGGCCTCATGGCCTGAGTCTCCGCACGTAAAATAAGGCATCAATTCAATTCAATTCGTTAACTACGTGACGTCACGAAGGTTAAGCGAATTCGAGACCTCGCCGCTTCCTGGTAGGGTGACCAAGGGCGGATCCAGACGATCATTTGGGGAAGGGGGCAATCATAGATTTTTGTTAAATAATAAACAGATTTTTGTTATATTGTATATTATTTGCAGTGTATGTACAATATAATATTATTGTTTAAATACATACCTTTACATAATTTCAATAGAAAAAAATATTTAAATCAATTGTGCCATATAAAGGGAGATAACAAACGAAAACCGTAGGCCTCTTTTTTGTTGGCGGCCGTGCCCCCCTCCCCGGATCCGCCACTGAGGGTGACCGACTAAAAACCCCGGGATGTAACGGTGCCGACGCAAATTCCTCTTCCAGGGGCATACTAAATCGGCTAAATACAAACACAAACCATAAGTGACACGCCAAGAAATTGAGTAATGTTGCCGGTGGCAAGGCAATTATTGAACTCTTTTCCAGCACGGGGCCCCAACTCTTATTAGAAGGGGCGATTGGCACTTGCCGGCAGGGAGTGGCGACCTCCCTGAACAGAGCCCCGGGACGCGCGAGGGCTCGGCCAGCGCTGCCGGTAATGAGCGCCCGCTCCCGGGCCTTGGCGGACTGCGCTGTTTATCCGCCAACACGCTCGTTTTGCGGAATTTCAGGCGCGCGCGCGCCGCCGCCCACCCCCCCGCGGCGCTGCGCCCGCGGAGGCCGTACAGTCCCTAGGTACAGAGAGTAGCGCCACCGTCGCCATTTAATATCCACCCACCCGACAAACCCCGTCAGGCACCAATCAGGAACTGAAGGGAAATTATAGCATTTGGTGACAGTATGAAGATTTTCAAGAATATTATGTTGGTTTGGGGTAGATTCATGGTTCTCAACATTAGGATTATTACGCAGTTCCAATTTCCTGAGAACTGGACATAAAATGGCGGATCGTGGAACAATGGAATGCGCTACTGTCTGTATCTAGGGACTCTAGAGGCCGCCCGCGCCTCCCACAGCACGCCTGGCCCCACCCCGCCACGCTCCTCAACAGGCCTCTCTCAAACACTTTTTAACTTTCCCTATACGTACGGATATACAGAGTGATATACGTAGTATAGGGAAAGTTATGTAATGCTGCGCGAAAAAAATGGCCAATTTTCGCCAGAAAAGAATTCGTTGCTGGGCCGTGATAACGAAAAAGTGGATAAAACCACTTGGTAAATTAAGAAAATATATCCCCTAACACGTGGTGTGGCCAGAATCCTTCTTTAATGGGTCCTTGATACCGAAAAACCAATTGAAAGGAAAACGTCCGTCTGTCCGTCCGTCCGCGTCGTCTTCGATTTCTTCCAAAATGGATATTCCCCGGTCGATCTGGTCTAGTCGAAGCTTTGAGATTTTGAAAAACATTCTGTAAAATTTGGGGGTACTTTAGCACCGAAGCCCTCCGAACATTTTCAACATTTTCTTAAATCGGCTCCGAATTTTTTCTTTAAATTTCTTGTAAGAAAAGAGTAAAATACACTTATTAAGATCGCTTAGGTTCGATTTTCACGGATGACTAGAATTTTCGAAAATTGTGAAAGTTTGAATTTTATTCGGTGTCTTCCTCAACCACAAAATTCCAGATAGAGATTTTCCTTCAAATAAAATTTGTTCTTCATAGTGAGTTTTTTCTTTAAGATCATGTACATTTTTTTTAGCTACTATTACACTTGGGTTTTCATAACATGGCGCGTCAACGCCTGTGTTCCGAAGGAATACGTCACGGTATTTCGCGTTTTTCTCGGTCATGCCGCTAGATGTTACATGATAGCGACAGCATCAAGCACTGCTTGCGACCATGCGATATCTAGCGGCACGACCGAGAAACACACGAAATGTCGTGATATGTCTGAAATGGTGGGGGGGGGGGGGGTGATGGAACCATACATGATATCAGGCTCTTCCATGCACACCGCACAGAACCACATTCGGATTTTGAATTTTCTAGAAAATAATTCCTTAAATCTAAACTTAACCTATTTTTACATTAAGGGGACGTTGACCCCGAGGGCGCTAGGTGCAGTATTATCGCCCGACCTGGATGTAACGGGATTTTCACGCTAGTCCAATAACCCTTCACGGGCCGCGTGTGGCCCGCGGGCGCGAGCTGGACAACCCTTGTCTACACGTTCGCTTCCGCGGCCTCCGCCACCGTCCCTTCGCCGACCGCAAATGCCGCAGACGCCCCGCACACGCCTCCACTGTCATCCCCCCCCCCAGCGCCGTCACCGGAACTGTCAGCCGCTACGTCACCGCGATTAGCAGCAACGCGTCGCCAGCTCGTCCAACTGCATCCGTCGCCGCCGCGAAGTGGCCGCCGCCTGACATCTAGCGGGCGCGGAGCGCACTCGCTGCCTCCCAGGACGCAAAGAGGCCAAGGCGACCGCCGTTCGCTCTGCTCCGTGTGCAACTGGACGGTGTTATGCATCAACCGGCTACGCGACATTACACAAGTTTTAAGATAACCGTGTTCAAAGGTTTCATTACATTTTCAGCTCTAAAAACTTTAATTTAATTATTTCATTCATTGAAGCGCCAAACTACACAAACATGGAAGTGGAATATCTGGCGCTTACCTGCATAATGTGAAATTAAGAAGAGCTGATTTAAAGATCTAGGTTTATAGCCGGTTGTTGCGAAACATAAAATCCCTGATGTGATTGATGGCGTTTACATTTTTCATTGATTATCAGGCTATTTTACAGATTCGACGCCAAACTTTTGTGTACACTTAGAACATGGTCCAATGCAACTGATGGCGTCCGTATCTCATTTTTTTTCAAAAATGGCGCTTAGCCGGTTGATGCATAACGCCGTCCAATTGCGCTCGCGAACAGATTTGACTGCAGCGAAATTTGCGTGGTCAGACGGAAGAGGAGAGACCTCATGTTACGAATCACGCCACGTAAAATAAGGTATCATTAGGGAGTTTTTGCCACCGCGAATGGTAAGTACTAGCGATATTCTGCGCATGCGCAGTTGCATAAAAGTGATGCGAAACTTGATCTGCGCATGCGTAGAAGATCGATTGTGCTGTCCGCTATGACGTGCAAAAACTCTCTATTAGAGAGTCTGTGCCAACCGTAGAGAGCACGGAGGCAGTATGCGCTTGCGCAGATCGACAGTGCTCCACGCTAATTTTGGCACAAACTCTCCAATGAAATCAATTGAAAAAAGGAGGAATTAATAACGAACAATGTTCCGTTACCAACCATATTGCAACCTCTGATAATTTCGATAGATTAATTGATTGATTCTTCGAGATTCCAGGCGCGTCAACTTTAGTATCCATTAGTCCCGTAAGTGTAGTACGTGTTTTCCTCGGGAGGTGGCGGTGATCTTCCCCGCCGGATGGGGAAATCCGGTGCCGACCTACCCTCGACTACGGGGTTTCCCCAACCAGGTATCCCCCACCAGCGGGGCACCACCCCAGCTGGGACAAGCTCTGAGCTCCCGACTGGTCTCCCGGCATGTGTGGTAGTGTAGTGATGTTAGTGTGTGTTGGAATGGGTGAGGATAGGACAAGGAATAGGAAGGAAATATCGCGTGCGGCCCCTGGCCCGTTTGTTAGGGCACTGCTCCGGTCTTCTTCTGGTGTTGATCGGAGAAACCACGGAAAACTATCGATCAGAGCAGCCCACCTCGCGAACGGAGATCCACTCAGGATAGGGGGGGGGGGATGGGGGTATGCCCCCCCCCAAGAGTTTTCCAATCCAAGAAGATCCACCGCCACATCCCGAACAAAACATGTACTACACTTACGGGGACCAATGACGTTAGCAGTTGACGCACCCGTAATGACTAGTCAACTCAATCACACGGAAGAAATAGAAAGCCGGTGGAGTGGCTAAACGACAAGCGAAACCGGAGAGATAAATCATCTTCGGTGTGTTTGCGATGCAAGCCGCGAGTACCTCGTCCTCATGGGTCTCTACCAAGCAACCCGTCAAAAGTACAGCCAAGTACAAGTGCTGGGCGTCACTCGTCAACGAGTCCACGTAGGCTCGTTACAGCACACACGCACACCGTTTTACTTGACAGCACAAAAACTAGCGCGTTGTCACTCTCCTGCAGGAACAAATTCCTCTCGCGAATGAAATCAGTCTGCTCCTGATTTTCTTCTGGTTGGGGTTCGTGCTGATCGTCCACGAAGTTCACTGACAGTCTTCGAACGTAGATCTGTACCGATAGTTTGCTAAACATATGAAACTGAAAGTTGTTCCATTAACCAAAAAATGCTGAAAAATTCGGACTGGCAAACCTGGATGGCTGTGGGCTATACTCGAGACGCGAATCGATAATAACTACGAAGCGAATTCCTATTATTTTTGCATATTTTTATCCGTTGCTTCAGGGCATAGTTACGTGAAATTTCTTGTCATTTGGTTAGATTTGGAAGGTATATAGATTAATATGTTAATGCATATTTGTGCGCATTTAGCCGACTTTTCCTGTTCGCGCATATTTGTGTATATTTGAGGGGCGTATTTTACAAATTTCGTTAAAATAGAGACTTATCTCTAAAACGTTTCATGTTTTCTTAAAATTTATTATTTGCGAGCGTTCATTGATTAGAATGAGCTTGTCACAAATTTCGCTTTCTTCTTTGCTATTGATAATAAAATACTTCGGCAAATATATGATATTTCTTGATGTCATATTTTTTAAATGAGGCAGAAAAAATCAAACAAGACATACAATGCAGTTCAGTAAGGTGCATGTTTACTTCAATTATATCTCCGGAGAAGTAAGCTATAGGTTATGGTATGTTTGCACAAAATCATATATTTTCATTCCAAGCATACTTCTCCTGAATTTTGTCAAGAAAGGTCTATTCAAGA
Source organism: Acheta domesticus (assembly GCA_031308135.1). NCBI lineage: Eukaryota > Metazoa > Arthropoda > Insecta > Orthoptera > Gryllidae > Acheta > Acheta domesticus. The sequence goes on from JAHLJT010002406.1 coordinate 179,635,343, forward strand.
AATGAAATATTGTTAATTTTAATTGCATATTAAAGTACATTTTCAGAATTTTAGGTCATAATTGCGTATTAAAGTGCACATTTAAGAATTTTTAGGTCATAAATGCGTGTTTTTAAAAGCATACTTCAAGATTTTTTTAGGGCATAAAATCCTCTCCCTAGTAATAACTGTATGCACCCCCCAATGTGCATGGGCGTGTCAGCGAATGAACCGATCTGTGTGACCTGGTGGTTTCGCATTGCTTGGGACAAGTGCCTGGCCCTTGTGGGGCTCCGCCGCGCACCCGGCCGGCGAGAGGGCACCGGCTCCGCTTCCTGTGGCGAGGGGGGTGCGGGGGGCGGGGCGCGGAGGGCGCAGGCGCCTGGGGCGAGGGGTGCACGCCCTGGGCGCGGACGCCCGCACACAAAGCCCCGCGCGGATCGATATGCGCCCCGCCCCCGCCCCTGCCGCCGCCGCCGCGGAGAAATCCTCTCGGATATTGCATCACATTTGCAGCCCTTCTAGCCGTTTCCCTCGGAGCGCGTTACGCGGGTTGCTTCTGCGCCGCCACGGAACTCACAGTAATTGCAGTCATTACCTAAGTCATACTTCACTCCTTGGAGGCTTCGAATACCTTGGGTCAATTGGCCAAAATGGCAAGTTGGTCGATTGGCCAAAACGGTCGCAAGGCCTGAGGCTCTTGGTGGAGTTGGAAACGTCCACCTTGACCTGAGTTTCTCGGCGTACTCACGTCGATAGTGCCAAGGTGGGCGCTTCAAATACCTTGGCCAAAATGGTAACTTGGTCAATTGGCCAACACGGTCGCAAGGCCTGACGCTCTTGCTGGAGTTGGAAATGTCCACCCGGACCTGAGTTTCTCGGCGGCACTCACGTCGACAATGCCAAGGTGGGCGCAGTGAGAAGGCGGTGTTAAGCTCCTTGTTGCCAGGCTCGACCGGTGACCCACAGTTGGACCCCTCCCCTCTGACCTTTGGGCGGGATTGCGGGAGGAACTTGTTCCCAGACCTGTATATGAAAGTCCGACTTGGAGCAAGAATCCCTCCGTCGGTCGCCTAGATTCCGGCGGTACTCACGTCGACACCTTCATGGTGGAGGCAGTGAGGAGATGCTCGGTCCGGGCGGCCCACAGATATAATCTCTGGCTCTTGGTTATGGCTCTTGGTTTCGTCGAGGCAGTGCCCAATGCTCGTGCGCAATTGAGCAGGGATTCATCCCGGCGCACTGTGGGGGACGCTTAATTCGACTTATGTGCTAGCCTGGAAGCCAGTAGCTCTGACACGCAACACTCACCGTACTGGATACTCAGATTGACTTGAGATTTTACCAGCTTGTTCAGTACCTTTCAAAACCCCTACATACAATTTTTTACGTGCTATGAAGCATTGCAAGTAGTGGTTTAGCGATAATTAGTAATGGGATCTTTCTTGACCATACCGACGGTGGAAGGACGGAAATCGCTGCTCGCTGCTGGTTCTGCGGACGTTACTCATACACCGCGCCTGCACTAACGGCCAGTCGGCAAGGTCTCAGTTACTTGGAGGGCAGGCGGGGTGACAAAAACGGGTGTTTACTTTGCAGGTTCAGATGGAACGAACGCGCTTGGAAATCTGACACCGGCTGATAGACGCCGCGTAACGTTCCTAGCGCCGCTGAAGCAACGGCTCGCCCGCTGCGGGAAGCGCGGTCACGAAAGGTCCTGATACAAAATGCCTATAAAACACTATTTATAATATTCCATAGCACTTCAAAATTTGCATATATAGGTTTTGCATGGTGTTCTATCAGGTGGTGAAATTTCATGTCAATCCGAGTATCCAGCACGGTGAGTGTTGCGTGTGAGCTGGCAAGGTGGGCTCGCCTAAGCTAAACTGGGAAGGCCCGTTTAAGGTGGGATCCGGATTCCAGCCTGACAGTGCACTTGTGGACCGGAAAAGGGTGTGGATAAAATCCACAGCGCTAGGTGTCCTCCCTGTGTAATTGCACACAGAGTTAACAGTATATAATTTTTGCTTGGGTTATTGGAACATGCCAGTTTCAGCAGCAAAGTTAGATCACCGAACAAGTGCCAATTCTATCGAATTCCGTCGAATGGTTTTCGCACTTTGCTACTGCATCTGTGACATAAATTGTTTGATCTCGTGGCTTTGCAACTTCATATATTCCCTTACTGTATGTACTCATGTAAATTTCTTGTTGGAGAGTGTTGAAATATGTCAAATAGGGGTAAACAACATCGTCTTTTATTTCAACCAATTTCCTTCAGGCTATTCTCGCAGTTTGCCACTGCGTCGGAAACACCAGAACCCTAGTATCTGTAATTACACACACACACACGGTTTATGATTTATATTTTTATCTTCGGAAGGTTAGAATTCTATAGCTTAATAGACAAAGTATGAATCATTAAATCGATCAATAAAACTATTTTACTGTCACGGTAATACTAAAGGCTGCAACGTTTCTCGAGTTTGGATAGACGTGCTAACAATTCTTGGAGTCTTCAAGCAACTCGTACTACTCGTAAAGCCTCCTTAATGCGTATTCCATGGGACCGTCATAAACGTTGATAGCGGTCTACAAATTGGTGGTATTCCGATTACTATATACTGTAAATCCGTATTACTGGTTCCACGCCGGGAGGCAAATTTTGTACGTGTTGTTCGTAGGGGCGGAACCAGCCGATCATTGGGGAAAGGGGGGGGATAGTAGATTTATGATAAATAAAAAAAACACATTTTGTTATTGTATTGTATACTATTTATGAGCTGCAGATATTATACTATACCACGTTGTTTAAAAAATTGCATAATTGGAAAATAAATATTTAAATCAATTTTGCCAAATAAAGGAAGGTAAACGAAAATTCTAGGCCGGGGGGGGGGGGGTCCATGGCTCCATGCCCCGCCCCTTGGATCCGCCAGTGGTTGGTCGAAATTTATGTTTAGCTAGTAAGTGCTGACGATGATTTATTCAATTTTTTTATTGAATAATTACATACCTTTGGCCAGTTAGGCCCTTGGCATGAAGATGAACTAATTGAATATTACTGATAGAAATGAGTACCTATAAAAATGTAGCTCACGTATCAAGAACAATCTATTTCATGTGTTTAAGTGAAATTCGAAAGGAGACTATGGGGGGGGGGGGGGTCGAAGAATTGTTTGGGCAATTTACATTTTAGTCGGTTACGATGCTTAATCTATTTTGCACTTCCTGTTCGCTGGATGCCACGGGGGTCCAAACACGGGTTCGGCGGGGGGGGGCGGGAGGCGCCTCCGGAGGATGGCAGGAGGCCGTGGCGGGGGAGGGAGCTAATAAATCCTTATCGCGCGTTGAACCTCCGCGTGTTCGGCGCTGCCACGCGTCGCCGCCCGTTCGGCGCCTGCCACGCGTCGCAACCACTTCGCGTCGCGCCTCATTCTTCCTAAAGGCCGCTCCACAATAGCCCGCGAACGGGAACGGCAACGCGAAGACGAGGTCGGGAACGGGAACGCGAAGACGAGGTCGGGAACGGGAACGCGAAGACGAGGTCGGGAACGGGAACGCGAAGACGAGGTCGGGAACGGGAACGCGAAGACGAGGTCGGGAACGGGAACGCGAAGACGAGGTCGGGAACGGGAACGCGAAGACGAGGTCGGGAACGGGAACGCGAAGACGAGGTCGGGAACGGGAACGCGAAGACGAGGTCGGGAACGGGAACGCGAGGACGAGGTCGGGAACGGGAACGCGAAGACGAGGTCGGGAACGGGAACGCGAAGACGAGGTCGGGAACGGGAACGCGAGGACGAGGTCGGGAACGGGAACGCGAAGACGAGGTCGGGAACGGGAACGCGAGGACGAGGTCGGGAACGGGAACGCGAAGACGAGGTCGGGAACGGGAACGGGAACGCGAAGACGAGGTCGGGAACGGGAACGCGAAGACGAGGTCGGGAACAGGAACGCGAGGTACCGTTCCCGGGCCGAGATAAATGTTGACCATCCTTCCCGTTCCCGTCGTGTTGTGAACGCCTGCCTGAGATGACCGCCTTCCAACTTTCTTTACGTTCCCGTTCGCGTTGCCGTTCCCGTTCACGGGCTATTGTGGAGCGGCCTTAACACTCCTCCACTCGCGCCGTTGGTTAGAGTCAAACAGACGTTTCTCTTCTAATTAAAAAAGGAACGGTCGCCTTCCACGAATAAAAAAATCTTCTATGCCTCTAACGGGAGAGAAGGGTATGAATAAACGTTTTTTTGTAATGCACTATGTCGCCATACCCTGAAGTAAAATCGTTGTGCCCGTTTGTCAGAAACCAACATGGGAGTTCAGGCGTATGAAACGGTGTTGTTGAATACTTGATCAAAATAACATTTTTTTCTGTAATACGAGTGTGTTTAATACTTCAAATGTGCTGTCTATGCTTTTCTCTTCGTTACTGTGCGAAAACGTGAACATTGGAAGATGTAGAAAACTAAAAAAAGCAAGCGTTGGACGTCGCATGAGTACTCGTGCTACGAATGGCCGCGCGAGTGACGGAAATATAATAGAAGCTTCAAATATGGTTTGTAATTATTTATAGTTTCTTTCCATGGTGTATTCAAATGTAATATAAGCACAGATAAATCAGAAAGGTGTATTAATGATATTAACAAAAAAAAAAAAGAAAACTTCATAATGGGTGCGTTGGACGGAGTCCCACGCGCGAATACTCGTGTTACGAATGGCTGCACGAGCGACGGAATGTAAAGCAGTGCATTTTAGAAGATGGAGCACTCAAATCAGTTTTCAGAAGTGAACACATCCTCGTATTTGAGCCATTCCAGTGTTTCTGACAACCCACGCTAAGTATTCTTTAACTGAAATAAAACGTCCTAATTAGTTCTCATTTTGCAGATTGCAGCAAAAGCAACATAACCTGCTTCCCGCGGGAGAAAAAAGCCGGGCGTTACAGGTCCATGACGCGAGAACATCCTGTGGTGCGGGTTGCATGTGCACTACTGACTGGCCACCCGAAATGTCTGATAGATATACTGCGATTTTTGTAGAGCTCTCAAGATAACTCAAATCCCATCTTCGCGATGGAATATGTCACGGCATTTCGCGTCTTTTCTCGGTCTTGCCGGTAGAAGTCGCATGATCGCAAGCACTGCTTCATACGGTCGCGATCGTGCGAAATCTAGCGGAACGACTGTGAATGATACGAAATGCCGTGACATATTCCATCGCGAAGATGGGATTTGAGTTATCTTGAGAGCTCTTCCTACAAAAATCGCAGTATAGTGTTGTGCATACAGCTATGCATGTAAGAGGTGAGGATAGGACAAAGACCAAGAAGGAAAGCTCAGGAGCGATCCGTGTCTCTCTTGTTAGGGTACTGCTCCGTCATTCGTCTGGAACTGATGAGAAACCAAGATAAACTACCGATCAGAGCAGCCAGCCGCTAGAATTCTCCTGACTGAATTCGCTTCTTCACGATCACTCTTATTAACATTTCCACAAGTATCCTAGTTATATTGGGGTTAAAGCGGTATACATGTTCATGGCACGCCATTTCGAATTCCTTTCTGCTAGGCTGTTTCTTCCGTGCAGACTCATCCCGAATCGACCATAACTCAGCGAGGCGCGATTGACCGAGACTGCGCGTATTCGAGGTGTGTGTGCGCTCGCCCCACTATCTCGCAATTGGCATCGCGCTAACGTTTTACGACACGTTGCCCAAGCGCTGGCTGGCGAGGCAACGGAGGCCGCGAACACAGCCAAAGCGGCGCTGCGACGCCGGCAGCTGACGAAGCTACAGTGCGATTTTTCTAAGTCTGCCTCTCGAGCCCCTACGGCCAGGATGGAATATCACACGGCATTTCGCGTCTTTCTCGCTCGTGCCTGTATAGTGCGATTTTTCTAAGTCTGCCTCTCAAACCCCTACGGTCACGATGGAATATCACACAGCATTTCGCGCCTTTCTCGCTCGTGCCTGTATAGTGCGATTTTTCTAACTCTGCCAATGAAGCCCCTACGGCCACGATGGAATATCACACGGCATTTCGCGTCTCTCTGATCAACAGCTGATTCCTGTCAGGGGCTAAGTTACGAAAATCGCAGTATAACAGGAAAGCCTGTATTTCCTGCACGGGTCGTCCTGGAGAGGCGGTGAGTGGGTTGGTGGCGAGGCGGGTGGCGGTGGCGGGGTCGGCGACGGAAGCTGTGCGGGCGGGAGGAGCGGCGAGGAGGGAGGGGGAGCGGGGAGGGGGCGATGGCCGAGGTGCGAGCGCTTCGCGGAAGCTGACCCCGAAAGCCCCCCTCCCCCCGCGTACACGTTTATGAAATGGGCCGCCATCTCCTTGGGAGCGCGGGCGTTGTAAAAGAGTAGCGCCGCTCGGGCCATAAGACGACTCCAAACACTCGGGAGGAACTTGTTATTTCCAGTGTTTGGAAGAGTATTCCACTGTAATATTTTCTTCTCGCGGGCTCGATAATGTGTGTCTTTTTATGCCGTTTATTGTGCGCACTGACAGCTAATGCACACAAAGAAGGAAATACCTGACACCGTGCAACAAAGGTAATGCGGAAAATCTGTTCTGGCAAACGTTTTGGACAAGTATACACATACGTGCGTTTTATGATAAGAAATCAACATTGGAATGACGAGAGTTATAGTAGTGAGCCAATAACATCGAAAGGGGTCCGCCTAGAATGAATTTTCTAGAGACGTTCACCGTTGATTTTCAATACCACTTCACTGCCGCAAACCTCACAGGCAGGCAATCCCACAGCGATGACAGCAGACATTTGGCAATACTAAAACTGATCTGCCAGTCCCGAAATATTACGAGGAAAACTGTTATGGGACGTTGTCATGTGAGCGATTTCTTGATACCGATGCCAAACCAATTCGTGGCGGCGATGTTGTAACGGTTAGCGTATCGGACCCCAGTTCGCGGGTTTGAACCCGATCGAAGCCATGGATTTTTAGGGGGTGAAAAAATCCTTCGTACGCCTTCCTTCGGAGGGGAAGTAAAGCCGGCTGTCCCATGTTAGTAGGTATGTAAAAGATACTCAAGCCTAAATAACGCATCTGAGCAAAATTCAAAATCGCCCGTTTCGTCGCCCATGGAATACCTTCTTTCTCAGCTGGTTGGTGAAAGGAGCGTAGCGAAATTTGCGTAGGCAGACGGAAGAGCAGCCCTCATGGCCTGAGTCTCGCCACGTAAATAAGGCAATTCAATTCAAAAAAACTAAATTGTGAGTCACGGTCGATGAGTCACACGTAGACATGTATCGCATCTATTTCCCAAATGTTGGTGAACTCGTGCTGGAGCTATCTTTCTTCCTATCAGTTTTCTCATTTCCCCAACTGGAGAATATTCTCATGAAATCAATGTATTTATGCTTCTATAACGCAAGAAAAGTACACTTCAAAAAAAAAACTTTACTTCTAAGAAATGTCATTTACACTCAAAATTATGTTTGAAATTTAGTCTACTGAGAGTTTAACTCAAGGCACGTTCAAAACTGGCATTTATGGTCTGACCCCAAGTACAACTCGCAAACATATTGTCATCTGTGTTTCGGCATGATTTGTATTTATTGTTATTGTTATTGTTATTATTATTATTATTATTATTATTATTATTAATGATTAGTATAATTATTTATTATTAGTAGTATAATTATTTATTATTATTATTATTATTATTATTATTATTATTATTATTATTATTATTATTATGTTCCCGTGTAGGCCGTCTCGGAGCACGCAGACATGCACCTTCACTTAGCGGCGCTCAGTATCATTTTAGCTCTGTGGCAGGTGCATGTGATTCATCAGGGGATCAGCATTCAGCTGAACCAATTTTTATCCTCCAGGGTGGTTAGTCTCTGGAGTATGGAAGATGAAATAATGATGATGATAATGAGGGGTGAAAGGACGATACGCACATACAGACTATACAAACACCCCCATGCCCGAGACTGGACTCGAACCCGCGATCCTTCCGTCCGAATCACCACGGCACTACTGGCTTGGCGATTCTCGGCCATCCGGACAGGCGCACTCTGAACCAACATTGAGGCGAAAATCTGTAGTCATCGTGTAAAAGTTCTGAAGTCAAAAATCTTAGTTCCGAGAAAACAAGGGTTAGATTATTGAGCCAACGCTTTTTCCTACGCTCAACGCTATTTCCCAACGCGTTTTTCTCGTTAAGGAGGCAATATTTCAATTCGGTCGTTTTACTAAAATTAAATATAAATACTTGACTTGTAGTTTTAGTACTTAACCCAATTTCACCAGAATTGATTTTAAGAACTTTTACCCCGTGACCACAGAAATATCTGGCCTTCCGGAACACACGACTCCGTCGGCAAAATTCATTTCGCAGAGCGCTGCCGTCTTGGGCGAGGCTCTCCTCGCCTACAGGAGCTGTCAAAAAAATCCTCCACTGGCCCGAACAAAGCGAACGAGCAGGCGACGGTCAACAACACGCGAGCGAACGCTGTCGCTGTCGCCGCCGCCGCCGCCGCCGATGGCGCCGCTGGCGTCGTCCGGGCGTCGCGGCGCCGGCGCGGCGCAGCCCCTGCACATCGCGCTGACATTCAATTAGCGGGCGGCGCCGCGACGCCTTCCCCCCCCCTTTCGGCGCCCCGGCGGCAGAGACGCTCGGGGCGACATGTTTTGAATTTGCACTAGACTTGTGCATGGGGTTTATTTTAGAGTTCCCTGATTGAACAGTGAGGCAGCGCACGAAACGCAAGCGACACATCTCTCTGAAACACATACACTTTGAAGAGAGAGGCAGGACATCTCTCATTTATGTCACACCTCCCAGTAGAAAATTCAGCCCCGAACTCTTTTTTACATTAACCAACTTTACATACACTTAATATTCTCACAAGCGCCCTGCCACTACTCTTTTCGAATGCACCAGCTGTCTAAAGCTGTCTGTCTCTTCAAAGTGTATCCGTTTCAGAGAGATTTGTGGCTTACGTTTCGTGCGCCGCGTCAATGTCCAATCAGGGAGCTCTAAAGGAAGTCCCATGCACAAGTCTAGTGCAAATTCAAACATGCCTCCGGGCGCGCGGGCACGCGCGCGGGGGGAGGAACGTCTGCCAACTTTGCACCAGAGACCAGACCTTGGGGCAATAACATGCTATGCACACATCTGATGAATTTGAGATATTAGCGTATTTCGATGCCTCATAGACATACCTAGATGTTGGGTTATTTTATTTCATTCGCCGCAAGATGGAAGTGTAATTCACAAATAATGTTCTTTATCCCAATGTGTAGAATGCTACGCCTAAACCTTTACATGCCTTTTTCTCAAAACTTACGCACAGTGGCATAACATGTAATTTCCCCGGGATCTTCATATCATCACTCATAATTTCATGACTGCTCAAGAAAATAGAAGGTGTCCTTGCTCGCCACTAGTCCTCCGGGATACGAAGATGGTGATGGAGACTAATACATCGAAGTTCATTCCACTGCTATCACTTTTCACTTGCCAGCGACCGCACCTTCACGGCAAAATGCACATTGGTACGCCAAAACCATTACAGCAGTTCCAGAGCGGTGCGTTAACAATAATCGCCAGCGCCCGTGGCCACCTGAGAAACCAGAAGTGCCTGCGGGGAGTTTTGGGGGACGAGAAATCGTGACGGGAGGCAATGGCAGAGCGGGCAAGGGAGGGCGGGGACGGCAGGGCGGGGAAGGGCGAGGCGGGGTGGGGAAGGGCGAGGCTGGGCGGGGAAGGGTGAAACGCGGCAGGGAAGGGCGAGGCGGGCGGGGGAAGGTTGAAACGGGGTGGGGAAGGGCGAGGCGGTGCAGAGCAGGGGAGGGCGGGGCAGGGCAGGGCGGGGAATGGCGAGGCGGGCCGGGGACGGGCGAGGGGGAGCGGGGCGGGAAAGGGCGAGGGGGCGGGGCGGGGTAAGGGCGAGGGGGTGCAGGGCTGGAAAGGGCGAGGGTGGCGGGGCGGGGAAGGGCGAGGGGGGTGCAGGGCGGGGCAGGGCGGGGCGGAGCAGGGCAGTGCGGGACTGGGCGGGCGGGGCAGGGTGGTGAGGAGCGGGGCGAGGTGGGGCGGTGAGGGGCGGGGGCGGGACGGTGGCGGGGGGGGCGGACGGAGGCGGGGGGGAGCGGGCACGACCTGCCCGTAAGCTGCCAGAGAAAATAATCCCGGCAGAAAATGTTATGAAGCACTCCGGGGCTCATTCAAAGTGGAGTCGTCGCGAGTCAATTCAAATTAGCTTTCGCGTGATTGGATTGGCCTCCGGCGACGCGACGGACCTGGAGGGCGACGCAGAGCGGCGAAGCTCAAAGGAACGCGATTCGCTAACACCCGCTAAACTTCCACAGATTACTATTCATTTTGAATTACACGGATTTAAACATCATATATTATTGTGGGATTTACCTTCTGCAATGTACTTATTTCTATAAACATTGTTGGTCAAGAATCATGAACAACAGAAAGTAATCTGTTTCAAATAAGAATTATTGAATATCGTCCGCGCAAACCTCATAACTTCGTATTCCATCCTCTATTTTCGTTAACTTCATGACATAATACAATTTGAAAGAAGAGTTAATAAATATAATGTAAACAACAAAGTCATATTAAAAAGCAGGCTTCCCATTTTTATTCAGTTCAGAGAGAAAGGAAACTACAATTTTGCTCCCGGGTATGTTTCTTCTTTCCAATGCAACACTGTCGATCTGGAGTTATGAGGTATGCTAATTAGCATTACGATATCTAATGACATTGAAACCAAATGAAGGTACTAACGAACAGTATTCAATTTGACAAGCAACATACGTGGAAAAGATGTGAGATTGAATGTCGC